>JAWZYT010003297.1:32500-40000 GCA_034508575.1 Petrolisthes manimaculis
TAATGGTACACCACTCACTCCTCTTGCGTTATCGGTAATGTGCAACACACACACATACACACACTCATACACAATTCTGAACTGCTCGTACATAAATACACAGACGACTCTGAACTTCTCACACACACCTTCACGCACACATACCTACACACACACACCCACGTATTTCCTCCCCCACCAAGATACGCACACACACACACACACACACACCTACACACCTAGTCTCTCACCCCTCCAACACACACACACACACACACACACACACACACAGTCCCTTGATGACGTGAGTGTGTGACATTTTAGTTGGTGTGGCGTGAGTTACAGTCTACTATTTAAGACCTGCCTGCTTGTTTATGGGTTAATACATTAGCTTTTAACATAATTATGGACTAGTAGAGTGCTTCCCTCTGGTGCCAGTCACAGAACACTACATTAGTCTCCAGGCTTTGTTTAGAGGGAGATTCTCATGTTGGTGAATTGGAATGGATCTGATTCCTCTTTACTATGCCAGGAAACAGACACCCTCAGTGGTACTATATAGGGGATTTGTTTCGTGGCATTGTTTGGAGGAATTATAGACCTTCCATTTCACCAACAAGATAATCTCCCATAAGCAGGTATATGTTATGATATGATAATACACACATATAAACAAACAATTATTAATCTACTGTACCATACATACAAACAATAAGCGGAGGGTGTAGGCCTATATATAGTTTTGCCATTTTTGAAGATAATATTTCGTCCAAACTCCTATTTCCAGCAACAGGCCACCATTATTTTTGTTCATCTGGTCCTGTTTCCTGGCATACTTTGGAGGAATCAAGGCGCTCCAGTGTAACAAAAGTATACTATCTCCTTAAGCGAGTTCCAGCAAATATGAAGCAGGATAAACGTTGTAATTGGTTCAACAGTATTTCAAACTATTCGAAATTTCAACAAGACCAGGATACAAATTTTGGATTGCGAGTGTACCAAACGTATACTGTCTCTTCCCTTAACACTCTCACTCACTCAGTAGTCAATGTTCTCCCAGTATTGTTATTGTTGTCGCTATCCCTAGACAGTTCAACACCTTACTATAATAATTTATAATACCTTGGGAAAAGCCCTTATATTTATACATATATCTGGTCGTTCTGTGATGTGTAGCAAGCAACCTCTTATATACCATATGATGTGATTCTATGCCGGGAAGAAAATAATCACTAAATGAGTTGTGAATTTTACTGATCATGGTAGACATTTCACACTACTACCAAAATTTTTCAGAGTATAGGTTGTGTGGCTTCTATTTTCCACCCAGATGCTATAGTGGCATTTATTTTTCAACAACCTGTCATTGCAGTAACAACATGTGTTATAATCTACTTTCAAAATTGATAGATATTGTTTTTTCACTGTCATGAATTGTTTATTTGAATATATTATTATAATTATTTTTATATTTCTGCATTTATTATGTTTATAAATCTGCGTTTACTAATATTATTATGTAATTATTTATCTGCATTTCATTTTTCGTTGTCTATTGTTTCATTCAATACCTTTATTTTATTATTATTATTATTATTATTATTATTATTATTATTATTATTATTATTATTATTATTATTATTATTATTATTATTATTATTATTATTATTATTATTATTATTATTATTATTATTATTATTATTATTATTATTAATATTATTATTATTATGAATATTATCAATGAGTTGATTATATTGTGGTTATTTATATGCAAACTGTATTCTGCTTTGTTGAGCAAGTTGCATTTTACGTGGATAATGAATGTATTGTTTCTGTTAGAGTTATTTTATAATATTACTAGAGAGAGAGAGAGAGAGAGAGAGAGAGAGAGAGAGAGAGAGTGAGAGAGAGAGAGAGAGAGAGAGAGAGAGAGAGAGAGGAGAGAGAGAGAGAGAGAGAGAGAGTGTGTGTGTGTGTGTGTAGGTGTGTGTGTGTGTGTGTGTGTGTAGGTGTGTGTGTGTGTGTGTGTGTGTAGGTGTGTGTGTGTGTGTGTAGGTGTGTGTGTGTAGGTGTGTGTGTGTGTGTGTGTAGGTGTGTTGAAACCTTTAATTCCGTCCATTATTGTGTCTGGTGTTGTGTGTTGCGTGGGAACTAGACATTAAGTAAACGATAACAGTTGCCAGAACGAAGTGAACCGAATCTCTACCAGACATTTCTCAAGAGGAGTGTAGGCCATATTAAAGGGAATATGGTATACATTTTTGTACATTGGAGCACCTTGATTCCTCCAAAGTATGCCAGGAAACAAAACTAGATACAGAAAAAAACGTAAATATAATCCAAACTGAAGTAGCATAAAACACAATTTCACTTAGTTGATTGATACACCACTCTCCTCTGCTAGACCAAGTACCTTCCTTTCCTGTCTACGTTTTATGGTCAATTACCTCAGACAAATAGCAGTTTGAAAGAGTATATACAGAGTTGTCGGAGAGAAAAGCAATTTATATTATTCTCAAACTTTCAATTATACTGTTTCTCTTGCCCAGTTCCTTTCCTTGCTGAAGTCTTTGGTTCATTCTTTCTCAGAGTTTTTTAGTTGGCTGTGTGTGTGTGTGTTCATGTGTGTGTGTGTGTGTGTGTGTGTGTGTGTGAGTATGTGTGTGTGTGGGCGTGTGTGGTATTGTAAATGTTTTGTTTGTGTGTGTTTGGGGAGTGAAGGGAAATCGTGTGAAGTGGGAGTGTGATTTTGCTGTGTGTGTGTGTGGGTGGGTGTGGTATTGTATGTTTGTTTGTGTGTGTGTGTGTGTTTGCGTGTGTTGGTGGAGTGAAGTGAAATATTGTTATAGTTGGAGTGTGATTTCGTGTGTGTGAACGTGTGGTATTGTATATGCTTGATTTTGTGTGTGTGTGTGTGTGTGCGTGTGTGTGTGTGTGTGTGTGTGTGTGTGTGTGTGTGTGTGTGTGTGTGTGTGTGTGTGTGTGTGTGTGTGTGTGTGTGTGTGTGTGTGTGTGTGTGTGTGTGTGTGTGTGTGTGTGTGTTGGGGATTGAAGAAAGTGAGAGTGTGATCTGGTGTGTGTGTGTGTGTAGTTCATCTGGGAATTAAATACACGTAGAGCTGAGGACACTAAGCCTGACCCCCCCACTGTTACCAAGACAGTGTTGAGGGAGTTTTAATTAAGAGGCATTGTCTTGAGTGTTAATACATTGGAGGGCCAGCCAATCCTTCAAACTATGAGACGAAACGACACATCATCTATTAGGTATAGGGTAAAAAAAAACATTGAGGTGATTTGTTTCCTGGCATTAGTTTGGAGGAATCACAGACCTTTCAATTCACCTACGAGAAAATCTTCCCTTATACGATATTAATGTGTCTGTGAATTGAGGTCTACTGATGCCTTCAAATTACGACAATATAAATAAATCACCTATTCTGTGAAGGTTTGTTATCGTGGTATTGTTTAGAGGAGGCAGTTGTCCTACGCTACGCTGGCAAAGTTAGGATATATTACCCTCATAAGACATGGCGTGGGTTGGGTTGGTGTGGGAGTTGTGTCAGGGGTAATTGTAACAGAGTTGTTGGTGTGGTGGTGGTGTTGGTGGTGATGGTGGTGGTGATGATGGTGGGGATGGTGTTGATGCTGGTGGTGGTGGTGGTGGTGGTGGTGATGATGATGGTGTTGGTGTTGATGATGGTGGTGGTGATGGTGATGGTGGAGATGGTGTTGATGATGGTGATGGTGTTGGTGGTGATGGTGGTGGGGATGGTGTTGATGGTGATTGTGGGGGTGGTGGTGGTGGGGGTGGTGGTGATTACGGGGATGGTGGAGGTGGTGATGATGATGATGGTGGTGGTGGTGGTGGTGGTGTTGATGGTGGTAGATGTGATGGTGATGGAGTTAGGAGTAATTGCCGTGATTTGTGTGTGTGTGGGGGGGGAGCTGTCTGGGGGATGGATGGGAGGAATAGCCAGAGAATTAGGTGTCAGTCTTGATTATCTTCATCTCCCTTCTCCTTCTTCTCATTATTATTATTCTTTCTCGGACTACTTTCTTCATGTATTTATTCTCTCTCTCTCTCTCTTACTTTCTTCCCATTGCTGCTGTCAGATCAGTACGGGTAGTAAATACTGTATATCCCCTCTCTACTAATCGCACCACTTTATATTTCACTCGTCACTCATAAAGTTTTGAGTCATGTAAATATAGTGTTGTGTTCTCATTCCACTCCAGGTGTGTCAAAACTGTCCACACGAGAAATTCTGTTTTGTCAAGGTGAATTTTTAGCACTCTTGTTTCGCTTATTAGTATATGTTTTTTCTCACTCATCAATAATACAAACTCTTTACATTTTCCTTTGTGATCCGGTGTGTGTTGCAGAATGTCCCACGTGTGAATACTGGTGGGGGTCAGTGAAGGGAATACATAGACTTAGGACATTCAAACAGCAACAGACCTACTGGTACTTCCTGCTGTTCCTAGGTATCTAAATCTCCCTTCCTTTTGTCTAAATGCTATGTACTAAATAGATGTGTAGCTTACTCTATGGCATTACTGGCTAAGGTAAAATATGCCTAAAAGAGAAGACATCGTTGAATGTTTAAGAAGGTAGTAAGTTGTGGGCAACTTAAAGGGACACTGATTCCTCTAAAGTTCTAAACTATGCTTGTGAGAAAAAATTATATACGAGGAGTTGTGTTTTGTAGTTTGGAGTATTAAGTGTATCTCCAAGTCACCTTGTGGGGCGGCAGTGTTAACCCTTATTCAAGGTATTGTCCATAAAAGATTGGAAAACAATTATGAATTCGATTCACCCCACATCAGGAAAGGTGAAAAAGGACTTTATGACATACAGGGAGAACCTTGGAACTCCCCCTCACTTTCTATGATGGTTAGTTATAAAATACCTATAGTTTGCTCCAGTACCAATACCATTATATAAAAATAGAATAACGTATTTAACGCAAAAATTGGGGAAAGGGCTGTGAAGAAAAAATGCTCTTTGTATTTAATTTTTTTTTGTTACTCTAAAAATAGTTCTACCTTTTCTCCCGGTTACTGACTTTATGAAAGATATATAATTCCTATGCATATTGAAAAAGCCTCGCCGCTTTTGTCACCACCACCAGAAAATAAAAATATATCATCTTTATCTTTTCTCCATGAATCTGTATGAATATTGCACTGCCTGTTCATATGGGGAGCAAAAAGTAAACAAGTTTGTGTTTCAACTTCACAAGGGAAAAGTATGGGGTCATGATTTGTAGGTGAGATTAATTGAGGATCTGTTTTGTTACATAGTTTGGAGGTTTCCTAGCCTTCCACTTCACCAAATACAGGTTCTCCTCTTAACGTATAAAGTGCATAAATATATCAAACAAGAGGGAATTTCATCTACCTCTATATACCTCCCTCTATACCTCCCTCGGTCAGCACTAAAGAAAAGGTAAACATGAACGAGGGGATCGGGGAATTCAAACCATCCAACTACCCACTTGAGCCAAACTTTGTCCATAAGAAACTATCAATTTGGTAACTGGAGTCTAGCCAAGAGCAGCTGGAGGGGACGGGGCCGAGGGAGGAGATGGAGTGGTAGGTAGGTAGGTAGGTAGGTAGGTAGGTAAGCAGGTGTAGGGACGGGGGCGAGGGTGGAGATGGAGTGGTAGGTAGGTAGGTAGGTAGGCAGCTGGAGGGGAAGTGGGCGAGGGTGGAGATGGAGTGATAGGTAGGTAGGTAGGTAGATGGGCAGGTGCAGGTGATGGAAGAGAGGTAATGATGGAAAAGTGTGGATGTAGAGAGTTGTAGTAGAGAGGATAAGTTGAAGGAGGCTGGAAAGATCATAAAAGAACTGAGATGTCTGTTAACGAGGTCAAAAAAATGTTAAGGATGGGGTGAGAGTAAAAGGAAATTAATATTGAGTGGAGAGGTGAAAGTGAGAGAGTTGGTGGAATTGTAAAGTTAAATTAGGGTTGGCGAAAGTATTATGAAAAGGTTTGAGATGCCTGAGAGGTAAGAGAAGTAAGGATAAGGAGATGTAAGAGTTATATAATGAAGTAGAGAGATGCAAGAGTGACGAGGGATATATATATATAGGATTTATTTTTGGACGACGGGAGTTTGTTTGTAAACCTTTTATATCATTTGGTGTTAGTCCAAGTTTAATATATATATATATATATATATATATATATATATATATATATATATATATATATATATATATATATATATAACATATTTATAGAAACATGAAATAACATGTGACAATCTGAAGGTGATCAGTCTTTCCCTCCACAGTCAAAGGAAATCGTGAATTGTTAGTTAGTAAATATGCGATTGTCGTTTGCTTTTGTGTAAGGGTTAAAAAATAGAAGGATGATGAAGGTGGGGGAGTAAAGGGTGGGGGAGACAACCAGACGTGTGGACTAAAAAAGAATAGAAAGGTCAGAGCTAGCTAGATAGAGGGAAGCAGAGATGGACCGTGACAATGATGGAGAGGTTAAGGGTGGAAGAGAGGACCAAACAGAAACAGGGAACGTGGGAGTGGGGGGGGAGGAGGGGGGAGGGGGTGACGTAAAAGTGTGGGAGTGTTGAAAGAATGAGAGTGTTAAAAGGTCAGAGATAGAGAGAGAGAAGTAAAGTTGGACGGTGCAGAAAAAAAATGAATAATAATAGAATGGAGAGGTTAGGGATGGAGGGGAGGAGGAAACAGAAAGATGGAACGTGGGAGGAGAAAACAAAAAGATGAAACGTGGGAGGAGGAAACAGAAAGATGGAACGTGGGAGGAGGAAACAGAAAGATGGAACGTGGGATGAGGAAACAGAAAGATGGAACGTGGGAGGAGGGGAGTGGAGCAGCTTAAAAGAGTGAGAGAGTATTGAACGTGAAATTAGCTACTGTAAGACTGATATATCTATCCCCATCGACGAACTGACTGACTGACTGTTTGAGTGTCATTAAGGCAGACAACCACAAAGGAGTTAATTACTGTAAGTGTGGAAGTTTTGCGGTCTTTGGTAATGGGATGTGGACGAGTGTTTAATATTAGAGGGTGATGGTCAAGGGAACGAGGAGAGTGTGTATAGAGACGAGATGAGTTGATGAGAAGGTGAAAGGAGGAGTTTTAAAAATAAGGATGGTAGGAAGAGGAGGAGAGTGAGAGAGAGAAATGAAGAGGGTGATGAAGGGTAGATGATGAAGGGATGGATGGCTATGTGAAGATGGAAGTTATTAGTGTGAAAGAGATGATGAAAGGGAGGTAAAAGAAAGATAAAAGAAAAGTGTGAGTGTGATGAAAGGAAGAATGATGCAAGATAAGGGAAATTACAAGGAATGGAGAAGTGGTGTATAAAATAGGTAGGGGAGCCTCAAGGTTATTTAATTAAAGGGGTCGTACAATGTTGATAAATCTTTAGCAATTAATTCCTCCAAACTATTCCCTGAAACTGACCACCATGAGGGAGACTGAACAGAAAGAATGAGTGAGTGAGGAAAAGGTTTGGATAGAGCAGCAGAGA
>JAWZYT010003297.1:45000-97500 GCA_034508575.1 Petrolisthes manimaculis
TGTGATTTTATGTGATTTTATGAGGGCCAAATGTCGTAGGCGATTTGAAGACGTATATATAGATTCCTCCAAACTGCGCCACGAAGCAGTATAATGATGTTAATAATACAGTGAATTTAAATTGTGTTGCAACATTGTTTGAGGGAATCAGTAGCCCTCCAATTCTCCACCCCCTCCCTCCCTCCCTCCCTCCCTCATCATCAGCAAGCAACCCACCGAGGACGCTAGACGGACGGTGATCTGTGGAAATGAGTGTTGTGTTATGGTCTTTGCGACGTGTGATGCTGAATGGACGGGATACAGATTTCCCTTCTGTATTCAAACTCTTCTCAATATCACTTCTGGCCACCCTCTCAACTCGGTTAGGTTCAGGTTAGGTTAGGTTTAGGTTAGGTTAGGTTAAGTTAAGTCTAGGTTAGGTTTAGGTTAGGTTAAGTTTAGGTTCGGTGAGGTTAGGTTAGGTTGTTAGGTAAGGTTAGATTCAGGTTAGGTTAGGGATGCTTTAATTCACCAGTTCTAAGTAAAATGAGTTAGAAAGGACAATTTTACTATATTTAAGAATATCCTTTAGTTAGATTTATACATACTATCCAAGCGTCCATTTTTTTTCCCAACATTATATATTGATATTCTTGCCCAGACTGAGACGAGCTCGTATACAGAACGGAAATATGCAGACGGGACGAGGAGTGTTGGGAAGGAAGACGGTGACGGTGTTAAAGTTGGACGTGACGAGAGAGATCAAACACGGGTTGAGCTTGACGTGGCGTGGTGTGGTGTGGTGGTGAGGGAAGAATGGATGGATGGATGAGTGATGGATGGTGGTGTTCTCTAGCAACTTCCCTCCTCACCGGTGTCAAGTGGTGATTTATGTGTTTCCAGGCTGTGCTCAACCTCTGGTAAGGATTCTGTATTTTAATATCCTTTAAAAATTTTGCCTCCACACAGGCTACCAAGTCATATTATTATTATTATTATTATTATTATTATTATTATTATTATTATTATTATTATTATTATTATTATTATTATTATTATTATTATTATTATTATTATTATTATATTTTTGTATTTTTCTTGTTCTTGGGAAAATACTTAGAATATAGCCTTCACTGTACAAACATACTAATATGAGATAATTGTCCTGACATAGTTCGGAGGATTTAATTTACCGTTAAGAATTATTTCACCTTAAGCCACAAACACCATATCATCATGTATAACCAACCTCCACTCACAATTCCGGTCCATTCTGCCCATACCTCTTCACCTCACGTCCATTTATAACCTCCAATCCCTTACTAACTTCATTCGTCTTGGATAAAACACTCGTTGTTCAAAAACTGTCCCTCCTACCTGAAGCTATACTGACAGGGTAGCCTCCACTGACCTTTCTTCACCATCCAACCAACACATAGTCAGTCCATTAAGTCAATTGTTTCTGTCTGTTCCTCCCACTTTCTTCAGCCTTAGATCCACATTTGTCTATGAAAGTTTATACACACACTAAACCACGGTAAATGTCCGTCCATTTCACTGATCTACAAAATGCTATATATAGACAGTTGTTACTTTTTCACTACAATATATTTCTTACAATTTTGGTATATTGACATTGATTTTACTATTATCTCGATGATCAAGTTTCCATAATTGATGAATGTTGTACTATTGCTTTGGTTTTCAGTTTTGAGGCTGTGGATGGATGAGATGTAGAGATGCTGGTCTAACCTGAACCTCAACTGGCAGTGAAGTGTCAAGAAATTTGCTCATCACTTCGACTCATTCTCATTTTGAGTTAATGGTAAACACAATTTAATAGAAATATGATTCATGTGATCCAACCTTTGTATTTGAAGACTAACAAATTGGTATTAACGTTTGGAATAATATTTTACATAGCACCAATAAGGGAAACACATTTATTGTTACAGTACCGAAATGATATGAATAATTTCCTTTTATTGTTATATGTATTGTTTTGGCGAGCAGCAATGTGTGAAACATGGCCTGGTTTTATGGTCAGAATCAGGACGCAAGCTTTAATAATACCATTCAGTTATTAACATCATTTTTATAAGTGTGGAGGGAGTTAATGTTGTCTGACCACGATGGACGAGCAGGCGGTGACAGACATGCAATCATTCTCAGAACCATTTTTACATTATGTATTTTTGCGGTCCTAGTTTTTTAGTGGTGAAATATGAAAGGCATGACACACAGCAGAAACAACAGATGTATGTATAGGCTTTGTTGTACGGACGAAAAAATGCCACGGATTAAAAAAAAAAAAAAGTATATGTGTCATTCATTTGAGGGAGATGTATCACTGGGATGGTGACTTATGGTTTGTACTGACACTTTTTGAGTCGTGTATGTTGATGAAAGGAAAAACTATAGTGGATATTTTACTGTGTGTGTGAGAGAGAGAGAGAAAGAGAGTTTTTTCAGAGGTTTTAGAGCCTTACAGTAGAACACATATAAATGAATTGTCGGCTCGTTGAGTCTATTAATTTCATTGTTCTCTTTTCTTTCCTACATTTTTTTTCTTCCTCATAGTCTATAAAAAACATACATAGAGTAGTCGACTTATTTCCAAGCTTCAGCCTCAGTTAAATCCGTAAGAAGTAATGCACACACTCAGGAGGCAAGGCGTGGAAGAGACATGTGTGAAGGTGTTAGAGATAAGTTAATATTAGAGATGGTATGTAGAGAATGGTAGTGTTGTTTATATTATACAGCATCAATCTGGTTACTGTTATTATGCATTATTTAACTTTCATTATCATCACCATCATAATTTTTATTATTATTATTATTATTATTATTATTATTATTATTATTATTATTATTATTATTATTATTATTATTATCATTATCATTACTATTAGTATTATCATAATTGTGATTTTAATTGTTTTATTTTTATTAATATCATTATCATTACATTGTTATTGAGTTATCATATTTTTAAAATTATGTATGCTAGACATTATCATTACTGCTATTATAATCTACCCTACATTATGAATGAACATAGTTGCACTTGGGAGTAGAGTATACAGTAATTCCAAACACGGCCCCCTAGAGATTAACTCTAACCAATCCGCTGACATGCCATAACCACGTTCCCTGCTGAAATAACACATGACCCAATAAATAATAATTCATCCGAGCATATCCCCCTCCTGATATTAAAAGGGTGTTTGTTTGCTTTTGAAACGGCGGCACACACAATTCATACATCAGCGCCATTTGTGGGTATAAGCCTATTAACTCGGGTATCAAATGAGCATAAACATTTACACAGGCCACGCAATTTGTTAACATGTGAGGTGAGTGTGGTTGACCTTTTCTGATGCTGCTGATCCCGACCGACTGACTGTATGTCCAGGTGTTTTTGTTTCGCTGTATGTACTGTACGATTAGTAGCTTATATACACATACAGTCCTAAGCTTGGGTTTGGTTTCACACACTTTGATAGTCGGATTAATTAAGAGGTCTTGCCACTACTGTAGAGGTTAGGTGAATTATTTTAGTTTTAATTAAGTGGAGTGTTGGTCTCCTTTGCGGCACTACTCTTGTATCATTTAGACTCAAGAGAATGACCAATGGTGTTAGTTAGTTAGTAAGATGTTGCTGACATTACCGAAGATGATCCCTGAAAAGATAACGCTGCGAGATTTGAGGGACGAACGTAAACCCTCACTACCTCACTGCCCGTCAGCTAAGATGGTAATAAGTTGACCTCAGGCAGCAGTGGCAACACACAACTTTAATATTATGTGAAGGTATATACATTTTGTGTCAAGTTGTGGCCAAGAGTTTCGAGAGATTCCCTAACTACTTCAAGTTATTTCAAGGTTTATATGATCTCTCTCTCTCTATCTATCTATCTATCTATTTCTATCTCTATCTCTATCTCTATCTCTATCTCTATCTCTATCTCTATCTCTTATATCTAATTCATCTTCTATTTCAATCCCTCAATCTATCTACCTACTGTATGTGTCTGTCTGTCTGTTTAATATATTTCTCTCTATCTACATACCTATTTATATCTTCATTTTAACTGACAAATATTTTATAGGAAAACAGAGTGGGAATCCTGTGTTGTAATTATATAGTTGATGTCACGCCTTTGCATTAGTTAAGTAGTTTGACCTCGAGGGGGTAAGAAAGAAGTTAATATTATACATAGACACACCGGAGGCTGCCCACACAACTCACAAAACACACACACACACAGGAGAGGGGGATTAATAGGAAGAGAAGGAAATGGAAGGGAAGGGGAGAGAAATGGAGAGGAGGGAAGGGAAGGAAAGAGAAAGAGAGAGGAGGGGATGGAAGGGAAAGGGAGAGAAGAGAAAGAAAGAGAAAGAGAGTGGAGGGAAGGGAAGGGGAAGGGAGAGAAGGGGAGGGGAGGGAAGGGAAGGAGAGATAAAGGGAGAGGAGGGGATGGATGGATGGATGGATGGATGCTGGCGTTGTTGTTGACTCGTCATTATGAATTCCTGCTGATAATCTGACTCGGGCCGATGGTTCCAACACACGGCCTCGGATGGAGGATTTTTTTGGTGATTCATAAAACGGGTTGAAATTTTAGCTTTCTGTTTTGTGTGTAGTGATCCGAACCTTGGCTCTTTTGACTCAGTTATTTTTACTTGTAACAGGAGTAGGTTGGCAAGGCTTTCAGAGGTTCATATTTAAGACTCTGTTTAATGCTGAGCGAAGACAAATTTTCAATGATATACAGTGAAGCATCAAGTTAAAGCTGAGTGAGTGCTTGTGTTTTTGTAGGGGCGTAATTGTTTTTGAAATAATATAAAGTTCCGCTTTTCATAGGTAGCTTGATCCTTGATCTCATCTTTCGTGGAAACTTCATACATAAGAATACGAGTTTTGAATGTTCTCCTCACCGATATTCATATTAAAGTTTAGTGATGGAAAACAGTTTGGTGAATGAAGCTAGTAAAATCGATGAGCATAACAAAGGAATGTCGCCTAAAAATAAACTGTGGGATGTTCTGAGAAAGTCGAAGGCCACGTCAGACGCTTTCCGCTGCCGGCCGTAAGATGCTAAAGGTCAAGGCAAGTGTAGTCGCAAAAGATTCCCTCCTCAGTAGAACCCCATTATTACAACTCTCTATCTCAGTGACCCTCTTGTATGTATTCGTTTGGCATATACTTATTTGGTTAATATTGCACCACCCGGTAGGAAGTCTAAAGTCGTGATGTTTTTTGCTTAACAGCTAATCTTGGTCTACGTAGTACAATACAAGTGTGTCTGTTTCCCCATGTAGTTTTTATGTGTATGTTACGAGACGCAGAACAATCAATATGAAAAGTAATATCTTATTCGCCCATCAACAACCCTAAGTAGGGATGGTATATATTGCTTGCTGTGGTGTGGACAATTTGCCAAACCTTTTCTTTTCTCTCTTCAACTGTCCCTCGTTTCCTTCTTATTCCTTCTTGTTTGCTGACACTTTTCCTCTCCTTCCCATTGGTGAGGTCTTTCTTGCCTACCACAGTCTTTTATATTCCTCCTTATTATCAATTCTCCCATCTCTATCATCTTTTTATATGATCTTTTAAAATCATTAAACAATTTCATAACTATATACCGTACATGTGCAGAAGTGCGTATACACAGAATAAAATTATGGCCTTGTAGACAGCAAAAATAGATTTACAGATTAAAAATTTCCCCTAAATTAACTTGAACAGTATAATCCTTGAAGAAACGAGAAAGAAACCTGAAACATAATTATATTCGTGACTATGTGTAAGTAATGATAATCTATGACAAATGCTGTTAAGGTGTAAGGGAAAATGTGTACGGTACATGATAGAGCCTCCCTACAGCAGGTGGAACATGTTACTGAGGACTGGACAGAGATTAGTCAAGTGTCAGGGATCAGATCTCAAAGAGGGAACACACGAGGGGACCTGAAAAACAAATATTTACTGTTTTAGCTCTTATTGTGTTTTATTGCGAGTAGTCTGTTCAGAGTTTAATAGAGTAGTACAGTAGGTTAGGTTAGGTTACTACTAGTTAAATCTGTAAGGCAACCGATTCCTCAAAACTATTCCAGACAACAGGCCACCATTACAATTGTTAATGTGATCCGGTTTTCCTGGCACAGTTTGGACGAATCAGGACACTTTTTTATTATCCCCATAAGCTACAAATAAGTTATATGACGTCTTCAAGTGAGAGAAATTAACTCCAACAATGTCGAGAAAAATGAAAAAGTTTTGTATCACTAAATAAGAGGAGATTGTCGTCAGGTCAATTTAAGCGTATGCCAACATGAAGCTCCTGTTAACAGACGCGTTGAAATACATAATACATTTTTTGCTTTATTCTGTGGTGATGTATAGAACAGAAACATTTGTGTATGGCCAATAGTATCATTACAAATTTAATTAACCTTTTTGAGAGTGAATATTTGTTACCTGTCAAGTGTATCATTTCTGTAAAAGAATGAGTTACCCAATAAAGGTGTAAATTATATGATATTAAATTATAATTCATTTTAGTGAAAATATACACGGGATATTTCATTCGAGTGTGAGCGTTATAAAGTTGCGTGAAAAAACTGTGGATCCGTGTTGCGAGTATAGAAGCCATACAATTAAAAGGTCCGGGTCGAAATGAGTGAACGGATTAGAAAGTAAATCAAACAGGATCCCACAAAGCGGAAGAAAAAACTACACTGTGTGAGTAAATATGTCAACCCCACTCTCAATTCAACACTTTTCCTCACTGTTTGTGAAAGTTGGCACACCTACGCACACACACACACTGGCAGGTATACACAAGGGAATACATATATACATCCATGCATATATACATAGCGTACCACATATCCACGTATAAATGCACAACATCCTAATACACACACACGCATCAGTAATACAAATATTGTCTGTCTATCTGTCTGTCGTCTATTTGTCTGTTAGTCTGTCATTCTGTAATCACCATTTCTCGGAGACTAGCCTGGCGATCGAGCTGAAAATTGTCAAGCCCGCAAATGGGATCATAAGAAGGATTATTATGTTTTCTGCCTTTTGATAATATACTGGACTAACTTGATTCCTCCAAAGTATGTCAGGAAACGGGAACAGATTAATATTAAGGGAGATAATGGTGTCCTGTTGCTTGGAATAGTTTGGACTAAATAAAAGCAGTGATTAAAGAGCTGTTATATACCTGTAACCTTTTCCCTTCCATGCTGATGTACACGAACGAAGGAAGGAACGCCTGCATGGCCAAGTAGATAGATAGCCTGCCACCTTAAACCCGACGGTTCACATCGGCTGGTAGGACTGAATCATATAGTACACCACAGCAAGACCTCAAACACTCCACTTGAAACGAACACACACACACACACACACACACACACACACACACACACACACACACACATAGCCTGAAGCACACAATACACCAGAGGAAGGCCTGCTCAAGCACCAATCCCACCACAGTGATGAGGTCTTTCTCTAGTTGCAGTCAATACCACGCCATTACCTTCACACCTCCACGCAGGGATGGGCACGGGAATGGGGATGGGGAATAGGAAATAGAACAGGGAATGGGGATGGGGAATAGGAAATAGAACAGGGAATGGGGATGGGGAATAGGAAATAGAACAGGGAATGGGGATGGGGAATACGAAATAGAACAAGTAATGGGAATGGGGAACAGAAATTAGGAAACGTGTAATGGGGTAGAACTAGGTAAAGATCCTCGTGATAATGGGATATATGGGGAGTTTTAGAATGGGAGAGGAATATACAGCATACATGTCTTATAAATGAATGGGTCCCCAATACACTACATAATTATTTACGAGTATGTATGTAGATTTAAAGGGAAAAATACAAATAATACAAATAATACAAATGGGAGAGCGAAAGGTAACTGGGCTCTCATTAATGGATACAATTACTAGATAGATTACTGGATACAATGAGATGATAAGGTGGTGGTAGTGGTTGACAATAGAGGGATGTAATTATGGATTGTTAATGTGGTTGGAGGAAGATACTAAGGAGATGATACGAACTTGTTAAAATTGGCAGAGAAGGTCGAAAATATATTGTTGAAAATGTGGGGAAGGTCGAGAGAGAATAACATAAACGTGGGTATTGATAAAAGGTATAAACCCGAGAAGAGTAAAGGAGAACTATTGCAAAGAGTAAACAAGGATAGATTGGAAATATAAATGGGATAGACTGGTGGTTTGGTGGATTGAATGGCAAGAGAGGAAAATATTGAGGGTAAAGATGGATCTAAAATGAGGAAAGTCGAGAAATTTGTGTGTGTGTGTGTGTGTGTGTCTGTGTGTGTGTGTGTTTGTGTGTGTTGAGTTACAATGTTGGTTGTGTACACTGTGATTGTTTCCTGTTATACTTGCTGTGTGTGTGTGTGTGTGTGTGTGTGTGTGTGTGTGTGTGTGTGTGTGTGTGTGTGTGTGTGTGTGTGTGTGTGTGTGTGTGTGTGTGTGTGTCTGTGTGTGTGTGTGTGTTTTGAGTTGCATGATTGGGAACACTGTTATTGCTTCCTGTTTCACTTGCTGTGTATGCATGACTCTTGTGTGTGTGTGTGTGTGTGTGTGTGTGTGTGTGTGTATTGAGTTACGATGTTGGTTGTGTACATTGTGATTGCATCCTGTTTCACTTGATGTGTATGCATAACTTTGTATAGGCTTTGTAATGTATACCCGTATTCATTTACATGTATGGGAGATATATTGTGTGCTGGTGAGTGCATGTTTGTCTATGTGTATGTATGTATGTACAGTCGCCTTCAGAAATTCGTACACATATTATTAGTTAAAAGGGGTCTTTACTTTACACATGCTGACTGATTCAATTGTTAGCCAAATAACATTTCTAGAAAATTTTGGAGTTAGGAAAAAAAAAAAAAAAAAAAGTAATGTACTCAATTTTTTAGTTTTGATGTCACAGTTGTGTATACGAATTCCTGAGACCGACTGCATACGTATGTGTGTGTGAACAACAGTTTGTCTATGAGTGCATGGGCGTCCGTACGTGTGTAGATTTTCGTGCATGTGTACATGTGTTTGTGTTGGTATATGTGTTTCTGTATGTGTGCGTTTTAACAATTACCTAGAGTGAGGTAGCAAAATCAATGCACACCCTGTACTGTAAAGAGGGATGGTGTGTAGGTGTAAAGTATATTATATTCTCTCTCTCTCTCTCGTGTGTGTGTGTGTGTGTGTGTGTGTGTGTGTGTGTGTGTGTGTGTGTGTGTGTGTGTGTAGAAGCATGCATGTTGTTATTTGAAGGTTGTATAAAAAAAAGCATAAACAAGGCCACCATACCCTACACCTTACTAGACTGAGGGGAAGGCAGGACAACACACACACACACACACACACACACACACACACACACACACACACACACACACACACACACACACACGCACACACACACACACACACACACACACACACACACACACACACAGAGATACACACACACACACACACACACACCAACATTGTCTTATTCCTTGTAACGTGGTTTTGTGCCGTTTGCGACATAATCTGATCAACCCAACTAACGAAATCAGTGTTGCACCTGCTTGTGTTGCCTTAGTGTGTGTGTGTGTGTGTGTATGCATGTGTTGTCTGTGTGTGAACCTCTGTGTGCATGTATTTATGTGTCAGTGAGTGTGCGTATATGCGGGTTCGGGCGTGTGTGTATTTGTAATGTGGTATCCAATATGCAGGTTTTATAAGTGTGTGTGTGTGTGTGTGTGTGTGTGTGTGTGTGTGTGTGTGTGTGTGTGTGTGTGTGCAGGTTAATATGTTGTCCGGGGAACGAACAGTCATACATACGGGTGGTGGGTGGAAGTGACAGGTGGTGTGTGTGTGTGTGTGTGTGTATACAGTGTGTGTGTGTGTGTGTGTGTGTTGATGGACAGAATACAGTGTGCGTGGTGTGGATATTGTTGTCGTGTCTGTAGTGGATTAGGTTTGGGAATTACCTCTGTGATTCTCCCTCCCCTCTTCACAGGGAACGTACCGGGAGTTGGGTGGGTCGGGTGGGGTTGGGTTGGGATGGGGTGGAACAGACGAAGAATGATAATAGTATAACTCTATTCTTTCTTCGAGGGGCCACGTGGTACACAACGATCAGTACAGTACAGTCACTGGCAAAATGTAATGTCCTGTACCAGATGAATGAATGGAACTGAGTCACTTGAATTAATCTTACGGAATACAATTTGAGAGACCACTTGCTGTAGTCTCACAGTATTTCATGAGGCCGTTTCATTCGAAGTGCAGAACTATATATGCCATGTATGTGTCTGTGCGTTCAATGCGGTGATTCAGTTGTCTGTGTGTTCAATGCGGTGATGCATACATATATGTGTCTGTGCGTTCAATGCGGTGATGCAGTTGCCTCCGCTTACACATTTCTCCACCAAGTGTTGTCAATCTTCCCCTCCAATATGATCTGATTCCCCTGAGCTTCGACGTTTGGACTGGAAGCAGCATCACACCTCTTACTCACCGGTGATTCAACTGCAAATTCGGTGATGAAAACGTCCATGAGATTGGCAAAGCTGCATGGATATGGGGAAGGTGGGTGTAAGAGGCAACTAACTGTACTTATTTAAAGGGAACCCAACTATGAGTTTTTCAGGATGGTTAGACTCCTGCTTATATTATTCGTATGTTTACTTTCCCTTATAAACATATAGCAAGTATTGAGCCTCGACGGGTGTTAATTAAGGGACCCTGTGATGTAGTCAGAAAATTCGTGGCATAGTCAGAAGGAATCAGAAGCCTTTAATTTATACACTTGATCATAGGGTCCTTAACCGATGGTAACTATTCACATAATGGAAACTTAATATATAAACAGTAAAAACTTCATTGAACACTATTTGGACCACACACCAATCCTCGTCCCTATAAATTGTAAGCCAGCGTAGAATAACATCAATTTAATTTGGTGAACTGTAACACTGGTTGGATCCGGAGAATTGGTACAGCTGTCACGTAAAATACTGAATAGAAATAACACCCAATAAGCTAAAATATTGTGCATTCATAATTATCGGTTGGGCAAAACTTCCTGGAACACAGACTGCAACTAATAGATGGTTACACACACACACACACACGCACACACACACGCACACGCACACGCATACGCACACACACACACACACACACACACACACACACACACACACAACATCGACATAGAGTTGATACTGGTGGTGTCTTGATTCCAATCCAGGACAGCCGAGGTTTGTGTTGATATTCATAGCCACAACATACCACCCACACCCTAATCCCTTTATGAGATCACTATTATTATTATTACTATTATGCAAACATACGACACGACAAGTCTTATGTAGCATGTGTGTGTGTGTCTTGGCCTGTCGTGTATATGCATTAGGTTGCCATATCGGTCGGTAGGTGGACACGACAAGGTCAGTCTTATGGACGGTGTGTCGTGTCTGTCACTACCTACTGTCTACCTCCTCTTCCCTGTCACACTCCCCTCCCCCATGTAGGAGTCTGCAGCTTTAACTTTTATTCCCCTTCCCCCTTCCTTTTTCCTGATTTTACTTCTGTATTTCCCACCCTCACGTCCCCTCCTCTCTTTCTCTCATCCTCTCCCCTACCTCTCCCCTTCCTCCTTTTCTCTTTCCCTCACCCTTCCCATTTTCCCTCTCATGTTTCTCTCTCCCTCCCCTTACCCTTCTCCCTCTCCCGTTTCCGTCTCTCTTTATCCCCCTCCTCATTTCCCCTTTCCTTTCCCCCTTTCCCCCTTTCCTTTCCCCTTTCTCTTCTCCCTTCTCCTTCCCTTGTTCCCGTTTCTCCTTATCCTCCTCCTTTTCCTTTCTGCTCCTCTCTCTCTTTTTTTCCCCACCACCCTTTTCCCTCCTCCACCTCTTCCTTTTGTCTCTCCACATTTCTCCTCCTCCCTCGTTTCACTCCCTCTTCTTTCCCTCCTTCCATCGTCTCTCCTATATCATCCAATAATCCCTAATGTCAGTAGTTTGCAAACTAATGGAGTCCACCATTAGAGATGAAATACGGAGGTACAGTATCTAGAAGAAAATAACGTGATCAGAGGTTTTTAACATGAAATCAGGGACAAATTTACTGATAAAGCCGAACCAACTTACTTGATTAGTTAACGAAATTCTTAAAATATCGAGAAATATAGAGCAATTGATGTAATCCATTTATATTTCCAAAGAGTCTCCGACAAAGTTCCACAGAAGCGACAAATCATCAAATTAGCCGTGCTCGGTATAACTGGTGAGATACAGGAATGGCTGGAGGCCTTCCTTCCTGGACACAAGCAGTGAGTATTAATCAATGGTAATGCATCGAGCTGGCTAACAGTCAACAATTATGTTTCTAAAGGTTCAGTGATACAACTCATGAAGTAAACCTGCCTGCATGAGGTAAGGCAGTATTTTATGGACTTAAGAGTGCTTAAACACGCTCAACCTGGCGTAGGTTATAATTTCTGGTTTCAAGCAAAGACATTAAAGTGATATATGTACCCATAACTAAAAACAATTTAAAAATCTGCATTCATTGTAGGTGTGAACTAGTTTCTATATACACTCTTTGTATGTGTCCTGAAACTTCATCAACACTTCAAAGTTGGCAACCCCTAGGCAACGGTTCCACGTGTGATGAAACAAATATTAGTAGTTGTGGCTGGTGAGTGTAGAGGGTGTGACGCCGAGCCAATCACGGACGCCACGACTCGTTCTCATTCCAATCCAGCTGTGAATGGGAAGGTATGAAGTGTTTTGTTAGGTGGTGCAGTCCAGTCCAGTCCAATCTTTCTTTCCATGCAACATTCTTCTTGTTTCTCTCATCCTTGTTATTTCCCTCTCCCACATTGATTCACTTTCTATTTCCTCTCCCACATTGATTCACTTTCTCTTCCCTCTCCCACATGATTTACTTTCTTTTCCCTCTCCCACATGATTCACTTTCTTTTCCATCTCCTCTTCCTTTCCTATCCTATTCTCTCCTTTTTCATAATATTCCACTCTCATTTCCCATTTATCCCTCTCTTTCCCATTTATCCCTCTCCTTCCCAACTCTCTTCTCGTTTCTCTCTCCCCAACAATCTACTCTACTCATTTCCCCTCTCTTCCCTCCCCTCTCTTCCTGATACGAACCCACTCTGTCCAACAGGTATTCCTCCACCTTATAAGCTAATCGTTTCCTGTCTAATACTGGAGAAATCACACTTGTCTGGCCACAATAAACTTAATCAAATTCCAACATTAGTAGACGAAAATGTTTTATTTCAACAATTTGGAGACGAGAAAATTGTTGAAATAAAACTACTTTCATCTAGTAATGTGGGAATGTTATTAAGTTCGTTCCCCCACAATACACATTATTCAACCTTATTTGTCCTCCGAATATTACCCCTTTAGTAACCTGTTTCTCTGTTCATTCATTCGTGTCTTTTAAATTTATCGTTCCACACAGTGCCTTTGTAGGCAAATATATATTCCTATTAGTATATTTGTGAATCGTATGTGCATTTAGGGATAGTATTATACTTGCTATTGTTTTTATCTTTATCTGATCGGCAAGAGATATTACCCCAGAGAGAACTCGGAACAGGAAAATCTTTGTTGCTTCTGGGATGCATCTGGACTTCCTGCAAAACCTGGTAGAGATTTGTTTAGATTTGCCAACATTCTTTCAAGACATACAAAATAAATTTTCGGCTTATTACATATCTGTAAAAGTATGTTGTAGTAAAGTAAATAAAATTTGTCTTTAGTTCTAATAATTATTATTTACTATAAAAAAAAAGATCTATGCAGCATAAATTTCTGCTTAGTTTTAATTTTATATTATTCACTGGTTAATCGTGGTATGTGGATCCTCTTGAATGTTTAGTATGATTTGTTATCTTCTCTCCGTCACTTCACTTTTCCCAATACTTTAATGAGCCCACTTTGAACCCGATCTATTCACTTATAATTCTTTAACAATCCCTATTATACTTCCATTTCATTCGTGCTCGTTTTCCCTCCTTTATATCTACTTTTCCTTCGTGCTACACGGTCTTAAAGGCTGAGCGTGGTCTTGTTTCGTCCTCTTCAATCCCTCTCCCCCTTCTCCCCCCTATCCATCCTCTCCCCTGTCCTTCCTTCTACCTCTCTCCCTCACCCCACCTCCCTCACTATATTCCTCTCCCTCACACCAACCCTTTACCACTACCATCTCCACATACAACCCCACCACCACCACCACCACCACCACTACCCTGACTGCTCACATATCCGCCTTTGCTGGCCCACAATTACGGCGAGGTAAGAAAAGGCAGTGTATTCATTCCATAACGTAATGTCCCAGATAACGGCTCATAAACTTCAACACCAACCCTCCTCTTATCCAGACTCGCCCTCGCCCACGGAACGCCACCACTACCACCGTCGCTAATTCTTTTCCGGGTTGCAAGGCGTGCTCTGTGTGTGTGTGTGTGTGTGTGTGTGTGTGTGTGTGTGTTAGAAATCCTAAACCTTACTTTGCGTGTGTGCGTGTGCGCGTGTGCGTGCTCTAATAATGCCTTAACTCGATCAAATCTTACGTGACACCCAACTATACATATGCTCTGAGTAACAATACTAATTCGTGTACAAATATTATTACAAAAGTAGACACATGGATATTTTGTGGTAGAATGTGAGTCAGTCAGGGAGTAAACTCTTGTGGGTATAATAAATGGACTACTAATGTCTCCTAACCATGCCGGGAAAAAGAATACCTCGATATACGGAAGAGAGAGATTACAGATAACCTCAGTAAACGAAATATGGAGATCTGCCTTGTAACACCTGCAGTTTGAAGTAATCAGTGGCTTATCATTTAGCACACGATAGATAACACATTTCCGGGACCTCTCTGATGATTCTTATAATTGAAGGTTATTAATTCCACAAAAAAATATATAAATATTACACAAGAAACAAACTTCCCCACACAGGCAAACCTCTGTGTCGCAGTTTGGACGAATCCATAACTTGCAATTTACCAACCATATCGTAGTTCCTCTTCCATCTCGCCAGCACGAGGCTCATATGAATCACCTTGGCGGAATTGCCCATTATCTTCCTCTAAGCGGAAATGCTGTGTTTTATAATATTCTTCTAAGAGCCACATTGTCGCTGCTTCAGAACAGGAGAGGTGTATATACCATGGGAAAAGATTATAATACACGTCTATTATTGAGATGAGATTGGTACATGAGCAGAGCTTTATTTGTTGACTGATTAATTGGATATTTGAGATGCCACTTCTCTTCGAAGAAAATAATGTTATAAGACAAGAACATGTAGGAAGATTATATAAGAAGATATTTACTTTTTTCTACCTTGATATGTCAACTTTAAATCATAATTATGCATAACACAAAGTCTTTCAGTCCATAGCTAAAACCACATTATCAAATAACTAAAATATACAGGAGAAACACATCAATTCGGCCCATCTTGAAATACCAACATTTTTTTTATGTGTGTGTGTGTGTGTGTGTGTGTGTGTGTGTGTGTGTGTGTGTGTGTGTGCGCGTGCTTGCGTGCGTGCCTGCGCGTGTGCGTGCCTGTGCGTGTGCGTATGCGTGTGCGTGTGCGTGTGCGTGAGCGTGTGTGTGTGTGTTCCCTGCCACCAGGATGCGTGAGGGTCGAGTGATGGATAGGCAGATCAACTTTGCCCTCTGATCCTTTTTACCCTATCCTTATTTGCTTTAATAATAGAGTTCATGTTCCAGAAGAATACACGGAATTTTTGCATTACAGACGAGATCCCTTTCGGTATAAGAATGTGGGTGCCGCATGCATACAACTCATGTGTGGCTATTGTATTTTCAGGACACTTTAACACACACACACACACACACCCACACACACACACACACACACACATTGTTTTAGTTGGATGGTTACACATTCCTCACTACTATACTGTCTCGGTAGTGATGCTATTTTCAGACACTGTTTGGAGGAATCAATAGTCTTGAATTGAGCCATCAAAGGAATCCTTAATGATGTCTGGAGTATCAGAAAGTTAGTCTACCGGTATTTAAATTATGTAATATTATATTACAATTCAGTATTACTTTTTGTGACAATATGTTAAGATAAGATATTATGTTTCAATTCGAGCATAATTTTGGATGATTTTCTGAGCATTTTGATATGATTATCTTTCCTGAGTGTTATGATTTCGTCTTTTTTTTTTTATCAAATATTAGTGAGGTTTATATTCTGAAAACTGCATGGAATTTTTTCAGGCACACTTAGAGACAATCAGGCGAGTAATGTATGTCAAGTTGGTTAAGACACAAGTTACAATGTTTTTTTGTTTTTTCGTTTTTATAGAGTGGTATGTTAAAGACTCATAGTAACGTCTAAGGTGAGGAATGTAACAAGGAATTGGTGTGTGGTCTCCCCCAGTCTTGTCATGTTCTCCCTGGGTTACCTCGTGTGTCACGCTGGGCTTCACCAGGGAGGAATGTGATTTGTTGCTTGGGTTTGAAGGTGAAAAAGAGGACGGTGAAATAAATCAATCGGTTTTTCTCAAGATATGGTATTGACAAACACACAGATAGATACATAGACAGACAGACAAACACAGACAGACAGACAAACACAGACACAGATAGACACGAGGACAGACAAAGACTGACAGACATAAAGACAGACAGACACAAAGTAAGACAGACGTAAAGACAGACAGACATACATATACGAAGACAGACAGACAGACAGACACAGACACAGACAATGACAGACTCAAAGGCAGACAGACAGACTCAAAGACAGAGACAGAAACACATACCGACAGACAAAGAGTGAGTGATAAAATAGGGAAAGAGTGCGTGAAAAGAAAGAGAATTGTGAGCTCTATTTTTAACCTAGTGGTCATGAAAATCAACCAAACCAACACGAAGCTACTCACGAGAATAGTGTGGATGGAGGGATGGATGGATGGATGGAGAGATTAGTGTGGATGGATGGATGGAGAGAACAGTGTGGATGGATGGATGGATGGATGGATGGATGGATGGATGGATGGAGAGAACAGTGTGGATGGATGGATGGATGGATGGATGGATGGAGAGAACAGTGTGGATGGATGGATGGATGGATGGATGAATAGATTACTGTGGATGGATGGATGGAGAGAACAGTGTGGATGGATGGATGGATGGATGGTTGGTTGGAGAAAACAAGATAGTTATTTTTCCTAATCAATCATCTCAGGTGTCGGTACATTACACACGAGAACTGCACACGTTGTTTATTTTATCGAGTGTACATACATAGAAGTATATTCAAGGTCTCCATTAGATCTGAGGGAAGATTGGTGACAAAGCTTCTTACCCTGACTGTACTAATGGTAGATAATCAATACAACTAACGGAGTGACTTGCTGTTAACTTTACTCCCACTCGTCCCACCTAATGAATACCTTCACTACAACACACACACACACACACACACACACACACACACACACACACACACACACACACACACACACACACACACACACACACACACACACACACACACACACCACAGCTCAACACTGTCTCAAGTCCACACACACACAGACACACACACACACACACACACACACCTCTGCAGTACATAAGGCAGATGCACATTAAGGTAAAGAGATGTGAGTGCCTCCTCCACCACACCTTACTTCCTATTGTTTGTTCCCAGCAGCGACACAATGCCTTAAGGAAGAAGGGGTCGCCTCTCCCTTTCACCACACACACACACACACACACGGCTTTGGCTATTTGGCGAGGGGTTTACGAACTTGTCCCCACGGCACACACACACACACACACACACACACACACACACACACACACACACACACACACACACACACACACACACACACACACACACACACACACACACATACCACTCTGTCCGGGAAATTAGTCAGGTGCAAGGCAGAGTTTACTGAATTTTATTTCGGATGCTTTGTATGTTTGTTTGCGTCTACAGAATTTATTTTGTATTTATTTATATATTTCATTTATTATTTTTATATATTTATTGTTTTCATTATTGTTATTAGTTTTTTTTATGAGGGGGAGGAAGGAGTTGCTTGTGGGTGGTGTGTGTGTCCCCACGCCCCCCCACACACACACACAAACAAACACACACTTAACTCACGTATCATTTCCCATCTATTTCTTTTCCTCACTCAGTTTTTCCCTCCCTCTTCATCTATTTCATTTCCTATCTCTGGCCATCTGTCCATTCCTCCATCCATCACTCTCTCTGCTCCTCACTCGTTCCCTCCCTTCCTCCCTGCAATTACCTATCTGCCTTTATCTACATCTAGAGTTTTTTTCCCTTCTCCCATCTATCCTTCCCTTCCCCGTTTCCATCTAATTTTCCATCGTTTTCTTCCTACCCCACTCACTCCCACTCCTACTCCTCTTTCCTCCTCTCCATCTCCTCCCCTCCTCTTTCTCCCCATCCATTTCCCTCCCCTTCCTTTTCTCTCCCCCTCCCTTTCTCTCCCCCTCCTGTTATTCCCCCTTCTACCTATCTGTCTCTTTCCCCATCCATCGAACTATCCCTTCCCACTCATTTCCGTGCTCATCCATTTGTGATTCTCCCTGCATCTCTCTCTCTCTCATTTCTCTCCCCTCTTACCCATCTATCTAAATTTCCCTCCATCTCTCTCTTCCCTCTTTCTCTTCTCCTCTATGTCCTTTCTTCTATCCCATCTATCTCTACTTCCCTCAATCTCTCCCTCCTCTCTCTCTCTCTCTCCTCGTACCCATCTGTCTTTTTTTTTACCTACAAGCACCCCTCCCCTCCCCTCCTCCCTGCCTGGTCCTCTCCTCTTCCCGGTACCCATCTGTTTTCCTTTGTCGAGTGGTAAATTTTCCCCCGAGTCGTCTGTCATTGTCAGTGCACCGCTCTTACTGCTGCCCCTTGCATGGTCATCTGTCTGTCTGTCTGTCTGTCAACTCCATCCTCCTCTCTCGTTCTCTTCTCTCTATCCTGTGTTTTTCAGCTCATCCCTGTGTCACTTTTCTCACGGCTCACCATTTGTTTATCCTCCATTGATGAGGTGGTGATCACACACCTTGTCATGTCGGTATGTCCTTAGACGGTTGAGTTGCAGACACATAAGCAGAGAGGAGGTTAGGTATACAGACAGACAGACAAATATATACGATCAGTTAGAGACAGACAGACAGAACAGACTGAGAGACCACCACGACTGACTAACTGACTGGCTGGTTAACTGACTTACTAACTTGCTGACTAACTAACTAACTGGCTGACTAGCTGACCGACTGACTGGCTGACTGACTGACATGAACATACCTCGCCTGGTCCAATTCCTCCCCACGCCCATAAATCCACCTTCCCCCTCCCACGCCCGACCGTCACACCCGTCATTCACCTACCCAGTCCCTTAATGACAAAACCCTCCCACACCACTCCACTCCACTCCACTCCACTCCACTCCATTCCACTCCCTCCCTTAGTCCAATATTTCTATCGTATTTACTTGTTTACTCGTGTTTTTCCATCCATCTCTCTGTCTTTCTCTCTTTCTCTCTCTCTCTCTCTCTCTATCTCTCTCTATCTCTATCTCTCAATCTAATAAAAAAAAAGACACCAATATACAAATAAGTACCCCATCTTTTCCCTAAGTATTTCCTCATTCTCTAAACTTTGCTCGTCACGTCCTATGATAGTTCCTGCTTTCACTGTCTACCTCCTGTCATTCTCCAATCCTCTTTTTGCTGTCTCTCTCTCTCTCTTTGTCATTCTCCTCTCGTTATCTCCTTTCTCCCTGTGTCTTTCTCCCCTCCTCAATTATTTACGTCTTCTTCCTCTCTCCTTCATCTATCTTCGGCCTTTGTTCTATCTTTCTCCAACCACCTCGCATTAAACTTCATTTTCCTTACAACCCTCTGCCTCCCTGCTTCCTTTCGCCAGCCTTTCCACATTATACCTTGCCATATTTCCTTGCCACCCACCCACCTAACTACTGTACCTGCCTTCCCCACTCTGAACAGACAAGGTGAGTGAGCAATATTTTCATGCATACAGGCAGGTTGAAATGTATTTGCATGTGTGAGTGTGCATATGTGTATGTGGGGAGGGTGTATGTGCATGTGGGTGTGTATGTGCGTGTGTGTGTCTGTGTGTGTGTGTGTGTGTGTGTATGAGCGTATGTGTGTGTGCGTGTGTGTGTATGAGCGTATGTGTGTGTGTGTGTGTGTGTGTGTGTGTGTGTGTGTGTGTGTGTGTGTGTGGCTGTGGCTGTGTGTGTGTGTGTGTGTGTGTGTGTGTGTGTGTGTGTGTGTGTGTGTGTGTGTGTGTGTGTGTGTGTGTGTGTTTATTCATGCATGCGTGTACAGAGGCATGCCCATGGATGTACATGCATGAGTAGGTGCAACTTGCATGTCCACGTAATTAAGGCACATGTACTGTACTGTTGGCTGTGAGACCTCGCCGCCTACACTCTATGTTTTAATAATATCACGGTATATATTTTTTGCTTCTGAATGCTGTAGTGCACAGCGTGAGGAAAGATACATAGTCATACTTAATATAAAATGCTCTGACAATCTTGAGTGAAAAAGATACTTACATTCTTAGGAAGTATTATGCCTTTAAAATCATTATAATATACTTGTAAACACCGTGTAGGTGTGGACGTGAATATCGTGGTACAGAACAGGTGGAATATATTAATTAATCCAGTATTAAATTCCTTATTGGTCAGTATATGTGATGGTATATGATAATATGTTCGCTTTACTCCATTGAGAAATTTATAGAAAAAGGCTGGGAGTGATGGAGATTTTTTGCTAGAGACTGTTTGTTGTGAAATATAGAGTAGCACTGCTGGGGACACACACACGCACACACACACTCTTATTAATATACACACGTATGTACAGTCGCCCTCAGGAATTCATACACAGAGTATTGGTTAAAAGGGTTATCTTTATTCTACACATTGCTTTTTTTTGACTGATTTCAAGTATTAACCAAAAAACATTACTCGAAAAGTTTGGTGATTGGAAAGGAATGTACTAAATTTTCTAGTTGTTACGAACCTTTGATGTCACAGTGGTGTATACGAATTCATGAGGCCGAGTGTACAGTACATACATATTCACATAAACACACACACACGCATGCAATTATAATATGAAGTTCATTATATACTACCACATCCTTGTAAGTACACACACACACACACACACAATTGCACACACACACACATACACACAATTCCACACACACACACACACAATTCCACACACACACACACACAATTCCACACACACACACACACAATTCCACACACACACACAATTCCACACACACACACACACAATTGCACACACACACACAATTCCACACACACACACACACACACACACACACACACTCATAAAAGGTGTCCCAGGAAAAGCGTACAATATTTCAGGAGAGGTTTATGCAGTCAATGTGAAGCACGAAATGTTCCATGAAGCCTTAATACTCCAATTCGCAACAGCTATTGAGTTTCATTACCTAAAGAGTACAGTAAATGGATACCGACTCCCCCTCACTACCTACTGCCCATTTCACCTTCAATTATCTATCTTATCTTTGCCAGCCTTTGTGGATTGGGGAAAGCAGCGTTAATTTATTTCTCGTACATTATTGGTCAGTTTATTGTAACGTAGATAATTATTTCCTGTGATAAATTATATGCGCATGGACTCTTATATACAGTACACACACACACACACACACACACACACACACACACACACACACACACACACACACACACACACACACACTGGATGACAAACATGCAAATGAAATGGAGAATGTTTAAAGAAATATCCCGATTATTTCATGGAATAAAGGATCTTCAACAAAGACAAGCACCAAGTAACAACATTATTAAACAGAAGAGGGAGAGAGAAAGGGAACTGATAACTCTATTAAAATGTGTGAAAGGATACAAGTGGGAAGAAGAGGAAGAGGAGGAGGAGGAGGAAGAGGAGGTGGATAAAAAGTAGGAGGATGAGGAGGAGGCGGTGTGGAAGAGGTGGAGGAGGAGGAGAGGAGGAGTAGGAGTAAGAGGAGATGGATAAAAAGTAGGAGAAGGAGGAGGAGGTGTGGAAGAGGTGGAGGAGGAGGAGGAGGAGTAGGAGTAAGAGGAGGTGGATAAAAAGTAGGAGGATGAAGAGGAGGAGGAGGAGGAGAAGGAGGAAGAGGAGTTGGGGAATAAGTAGAAGGAGGAAGAGGAGTTGGAGAAGGAGTTAAAGTATGTGGAGGAAGAAGTAGTGAAAAAAGTAGGAGGAGGAGGAGGAGGAGGAGGAGGAGGAGGATGAGGAGTAGGAGGAGAAGGAGAAGGAGGAAAATGAGGTCAAGGGGATTGAGTTTGAATAGGTGGCAGCGTTTGTGGAAGAGCATGAGAAGATACTGTCACAAATTATTCTCGTTACACTCACTACATAGCATGACATTCTGTACTTTATGATGAAGAAATTTTGCTGAAGGGAGAAGTGCAGTGTTGGTAAAGCTCGAGGCATAGAATTCAATTCCTCCCAGCCATTCCAGACAAACATTATATTTGTTAATCTTGTCTTGTTTCCTGGCATATTTTAGAGGATTTAAGACGCTCTGATGTACAGTTGCCTTCAAACGTGTACTATCTTTTTATTTTAAAGGAAATTTCAATAATAGTAAGAGTATGTATGAGCATTGTCTCTTGAGTCCCACCATAAAAAAATTCCAAGGCAAACTTTCCTACCTGTGTGCGTCATTTATATTTGTTAAAGTTCAAGGTGTCGGGGTGAGTGAGGGTATGAGTTTCGTCTATGAGTCCCAACCCAAGAAATATCCAAGGCACATTTTGCTGCCTTTGTGTATCATCTATATTTCCCCCTCCTGTTGTTGGAAGCGTCAACTGATTCAACCTGTTCTGGAGAAGGACGACCAAATCTCTCAAATCTTATAATCTTTCCATAACTACAATAATCAATACTGTAGCATCTTACCTACTACTCACGACCTTCTTTGCGACCATTTGAGATACAGGCGGTTATTCACACACATGACAAATAATGCACATCGGAATCACACACACATATACTTTATTGAAACTCGCCTAACACATATAGGTGTACACATTTTGATATGTACATACATCTGACATACACACACAGTTGATATATCTACACTTAATACACATACGAGTAATACCAACTCCCCAAGTTTACACACACATATATACACACACACACATACACACATTCTTACCTGCTATACCACTCACACTTAGTCCACACACCTGGTCCCCTTCTGATCATCTTCAGGGGAAATTAAAAGCGACGTGAGATATAGGAGGAGGAGAAGGAGGAGAAAGAGGAGGAGAGAAGGAGGGGAGAAGGAGGAAAAGAAAAAGGAGAGAGAGGTATTGAGGAGGAAGAGAAAGATGAAAGGAGGAAGAGGAGAAGGAGAACGAGGAAGAGCAGAATAAATTATTAGCAATATATACGAGGAAGAGAAACAGACACAAACAATATTGGGGTACAAGAGAATTAGGAGGAGAAAGAGGAGAAGGAGGAGGAGGAAGAAGAAGAGGAGGAAGAGAACGGGAAGAATTAAGAGAAAAGTATGCAGGACGCTCGACATGAAAGATCCGTCAAAGTAAAAGATGGCTTCCCTCCTGCTGCTCTGATTGAATTGAAAGCTTCGACGAATTCTTTAGCCAGATTGAACAGATTAAGGAGTTCGCTTCTGTCAGGCCTCCAAATTATTCCTGGAAAGTCAGTGCGAGGAAGAGACAGACAGGTGGGAGATGAAGAGGCAGAGCAAGAGTGAGAGGGGGAAGTAGAGGTGAAGGTTAAGGAGCTCAGGACAAAGGAAGGGATGAGGAAGTGAAAGTGAAGATTTGGGAGAGTGGGATGAGGATGATGACTCAACCTGCAAAGTGCTGGTGTAGTGAGGGAGAGGAGAGGCAAAGGGTGAGGGACATATAGGTGTTGTTCGTTTAAGTTAAGAAGGTAAGTGCTAGAGGCAAGAAGCCTTATTAATTCCCTCACCTGTAAGATAAAGAAGAGTGAGAGAGGTCCAAAATCATGTGTAGTTTCGTTTGTGATGTCTTGACACATTACGTTTGCAGGAGCATCACTTGTAGCAAGGGGGAATATGGATGAGGATAGAATGCTTCAGAATTGACTAATGGTGTATATGAAAGCTTGATCGTGAGTATGGATTAACACATGCATTAGAGAGTGAGATAGAATAGTGTGAGACTGAGCAGCTTGGCAAGTGTTGTAGATTCTCCTGGGGAGAGGAAGCATATAAATAATAATTGAGAGCAACTGAAGAGCAAGAATTATGCAACTCTGATTCAGTAAGACGGGAGATGAGACTAAAGGCTTTTGATTCTACCTTGTCGTGGAGTGTTGTGAAGATCGAGCTACACCAAACATGAGAGCTGTTTTCCATGCAGGGGAAGATGAGAACTCTGAACAAAGACAGTAGCTGAGTGGAGGTAAAATGTTCTCTGAATATGCTGAGCAAACCAAATTTCTTTGAGGCGGAATAGCTGGAGAGGTAATATAATATGTGTTGGAGAGATTCCGAGAAGAAAATATAATTAGATTATTGAGAGAAGAGACCGAGTTGTGTGTCAGTGATGAATATATACTTGGAAAATAGATCGAAAAGGAAGAGAAGAGGTGTTGGCTGAAGAGATGATAAAATTGAGAAGTGCTGGTGAGGAGGTTACGTAAAGATGAAGAAGAGAGTTGAGGAGGGAGTGAAGAGACGAGGAGAAGCAATAGTAAGAGGATAAGTAGGAGGTGTAAAGAAAATGTTCTGGCAACGTGGTAAATATCTGAATAGGTGGTGATGGTGAGACGCTGAGGGTAAGTGAACCCAAAGAGGTGAATGTGTGCAGGCGAAGAGGGGGACATGAGAGATGAAGAGATTCAGATTTGGGGTGAGAAGAACGAGGTGAGGACGAGATGGATAGTATAGTGAAGGGTGAAACTGCAACTGGAAATGGCAATATTCTGTAACACTTTTAATACTTCGTGCAATCCGTGTCAAGGCATAAAAAGAGTCATAAAATAAGTAAGTACGTTTTATGAATCACGGTATCATTCCATGGGCATAAAACCTGACTGTATGACCATGCATATGAGGTTCAAGCCGAAATATAATGGAATTTGAAAATTACAAACACATGCTAAAGGAAACACAAACATTGCGTTGAGATTATTATTGAAGACTCATAGAGGTGGTTGTTGCGATGGGGTTGAGAGAGGATAGATGGGTCGCAAAAAGTGGTTGGAATATTATAAGTGTGTGGTGGCTGGTTAAAGTGCTTGGGTGTGTGGTGAGTGGTATGGTTGGGTGTGTGATGAGTGGTAAGGTTGGGTGTGTGGTGAGTGGTATGGTTGGCTGTGTGATGAGTGGTAAGGTTGGGTGTGTGGTGAGTGGTATGGTTGGCTGTGTGATGAGTGGTAAGGTTGGGTGTGTGGTGAGTGGTATGGTTGTGAGTGTGGTGAGTGGTTGTGAGTGTGGTGAGTGGTAAGGTTGGGTGTGTGGTGAGTGGTATGGTTGGGTGTGTGGTGAGTGATAAGGGTGTGTGTGTGATGAGTGGTTGGGTGTGTGGTGAATGATAAGGATGTGTGTGTGTGTGGTGACAGGTATTATACAGTCATGGTAGCAGTCATCGTTATCTCCGGATATTGCATTTTCTTATATAGGTTCCTCGGTAATGATGATGGAGTAAAATGCAAGCTTGGTTCGGGTTCTTCCAGCTCTCTCTCTCTCTCTCTCTTCCTTCTCCACCTTTCTCCTGCCCACAGCACTCCCAGCCAGACCCATCATAGCAGAAGGGATGATATTATGATGGGGTAAGAGGGAAGGAGGAGGAGGAGGAGGAGGAGGAAGACGATGACGAAGAGGAGGAGGAGGAGGAGGAGGAAAAGTAGAAGGGAGATGAGGAGGACGACGACGAGGAAGGGGAGGAGGAGGAGGAGGAGGAGGAAAAGTAGAAGGGAGAGGAGGAGGAGTAGAAGGAGGAGGAGAAAGACAAGGAGGTGGGGGAAGAAGGGGAAATAAAAGTGGGAGAGAGGTAGAAGGGGTAGAAGAAGGATGAGGATGAGGATGAGGCTGAGGAGACTGAATAGAGACCATCCATCAAGAAGAGGGGAATATGATGGCGGAGGGGAGAAAGATGATTTGTAGGAGTGTATATATATACAGTATATATATAATATTGTATATATAGAGAGAGATAGATAGATAAATAGATACAGATAGATATATAGATTGATAAATAGATATATGTGCGATCAATCGACAAATACATGAATAGAAAGATAGTTTTATACATAGATAGGTACGGTAGGTAGGTAGGTAGGTTGGGTAGTTAAGGTATACAGTGTTAAGAAGGGCTGATGTTACCAGCAAATTTATACAACGAAAAACACAACCTCAGCATATAGGTGTTATGATTTGCGGGATATTATAAAGGGACAGAAGGGGTAGGGAAGGCACAGACGCTGGGGCAGGGACAGAGCTACAAAGAAGGCAAGGACAGGTTAAGTCAAGGACGGGTTAAGGCAAGGACAGATTAAGGCAAGGACAGGTGAAGGAAGGGCGACGGGGACAAGACAGGAGCCAGCAAGCAAGACAGGCTTTGGCTACCTAGATAACATTTTATGAAGATGGGAGATTAATTGCTGAGGATGAAGAGCAAGAGGGTTGGCCAAAGGGTTTTCTTGCATGGGGAGAGTGATGAAGGCCAAGGGAAAGTGATGAGGCAAGGGGAAAGTGATGAGGGCAAGGGGAAAGTGATGAGGGCAAGGGGAAAGGGATGAGGGCAAGGGGAAAGTGATGAGGGCAAGGGGAAAGTGATGAGGGCAAGGGGAAAGTGATGAGGGCAAGGGGAAAGTGATGAGGGCAAGGGGAAAGTGATGAGGGCAAAGGGAAAGTGATGAGGGCAAAGGGAAAGTGATGAGGGCAAGGGGAAAAGTGATGAGGGTAAGAATAGAATGAGAAGGTAGGGAAGGGAGTGTTAGGAAGAGTAGGAAGAGGAGTAGGAGGAATGGGGGAATAGGAGACGAAAATGTATATTCAGGGAACTACAGTAGAGTGGAATAGGCAAAGACCAAGTGACTGACTGACTGAGGGCCTGAAAGCAAAGTGTCTGATTTAGAAGAGAGAGAGAGAAAAAGAGAGAGAGAGAGAGAGAGAGAGAGAGAGAGAGAGAGAGAGAGAGAGAGAGAGAGAGAGAGAGAGAGAGAGAGAGAGAAAGAAGGAGAGAGAGAGAGAGAGAGAGAGAGAGGAGAGAGAGAGAGAGAGAGAGAGAGAGAGAGAGACAGAGAGAGAGAGAGACAGAGAGAGAGGAACCAAGAATGTGACGAAGGGGATTATCTATAGGATTTGAGTGAGTGAGGAGAAAATGAGGGAGGACGGGAAAAATATATTTATGCTGGTAATGGGGAGCCCTTGTTCGCCGTGGAGGAAAATTAAGCCCCAGTCATCCCTGCATGAGCCTCGATAATAAAGAGAGGCGTAAGCATGAGTGCAATACCTCGTACTTATATTCTCCCTTATATTATGTGTCCTAAAAATAATGATGAGTTGCTTAAGAGGAAGAGGAGAGAACGAAACTTTTGACTCGTGAGGTAAATGGGAAAAGAACTGAAGAGAAAAGGTTAAGGATTGGGGAAAATATAGAAAGGGGGTAAGAAGGAAATAGAAAATGTATGAGAAATGTATGCCAGGAGGAAGAAGGAAGTGGATGTCAGCAGTAAAAATGGGAGGAGGGTCATATTGTGATGATGGGAGGCAGGGTCAGGCAGGGAAGTGAAGTGCAGGACAGGAAAAGAGGGTGGACATGCCAGGACAAAACACGGTAAGAGGCGGCAGGTCAAGGCTGGACAAGATGGATTATAAAGACCGTGACAGACAGGAAGGAAATTGACGGAAATTCTGGAGAAAACATGACTTAAGTAATAGTGGTTAACCTGAATGGATGATGTATTTCTATATGTTTGTTTATTTACTGTAGATAAAAATAGTGCATGTATTCCTGTGAACATAATTATAAGTAGACATATAATCAAAGCAAAAATTAGATTATGTTTTAATGTATGCATTTTCATGTTCGTATGTGTATATTTGTACACATCAACATTCCTATGTCCTTCAACGAGATATCAAGTGATTAAATTTTATCCTCTTGTTTACTAAATCTGAGCAAAGGACAAAGGAAGACATAATAAAAGAGGAACGTTCAACTGCTTGTAGTGAGTTATTATGATGATCGGGGATGGTTTTATATTTTTATATGATGGTTCACAATCGGGGAAGGGCATAGGGTCACTTTCGAGGATCAGAGAAAAACTTTATGCTCTCCCTATATGTATCAATATTCAGTATGTAGATCCAATGGATAATTACAGTATTATACACAAATATATTGATAGATAGATAGATAAATAGAGAGAATGTTAGATCGATAGATATATGGATGAGGATGAAGAGGCGTTTAAAAGTAAATTTATTGTAAGGAAGAACTTAATGGAGAAGAGGAGAACAAGTGAAGGGGATTTACATGGAGAGGTGAACAGGGGTTAAGAGGAGCAAGAGTCAGAAAAAGATGCCAGACAAGATTAAAGAAGAAGAGGACGTATGAAAGGCAGGAAGAGGAAGGTAAAGGTGACGTAATGGAAGGTCAATGGATGGTACAGGTAGAGGGGATAAAAAGGTATAAGGAAAGTGTACTAAATACGAGAAGAGTAAGATGAATGGACGATACAAGAGTAAAGAATGATGTTTGCTGGCGGTATGCATGGGTTGGTGAATTAGTTGCCATTAATGTGACACACAAAAGATTAACTCCTTAACAGTGCGTGGTTCTAATCCAGACTATGCTACTTTGATTTATCTTATGGTGTATAATAAAAAGTTTAAAGATTCTTGAAAATGGCTCTGAGGTCACTGGAATTAAATATTGATGAGGTTTGCATGATAATCGTAATATTACTTCGGGAATCTGTGCAGGTCTGCTCTTCACATTTTCTTCATGTCTCTTTGGGTCAGATTTTTCCTTCTCCTTAATGAGTTCGTGGAATGTCCGCCATAATTCTGTGGTTGCAGTGCAGTTTATCAAGCAACTGCAAGCTAGGCATTGCAATAGGACCAGAGCAGATTCGTCTTTCACCATCACAGACGTAGTTTGTCTTGCAACATGGGGATTAATATTGCTACTCTGGGTTTCCCTTTCAACACAAGGTTACACTTTCAACAGTATTACTCTTTCAACGCTGTGTTTTGCTTTGGTTCACAGGTTTTCTCTTGGAACACAAGATTATACGATTTGCTACATCTAACAACCTATTTACATAAGCCTTCACTAACACTACTGGATGTGCAATATTCCAGAGATAATCTTTTTGTAACTCAAGTTTATTTTCTTTCACGACACTTTCTCTTTTACCAGGGACTTTCCCTCCGGCCACTGGCCTACATTTTTTTCGTGAAAATTATATTGCTACCTTTAAACGCCCATCTTTATAGTACATGATTATATAGTACATCTTATATAGTACATGATTCTTGTAGAGATGACAAATTTGTGTTTTCAATCTATATAAAAAAATATATAAAAGAATACAGATAGTACTCATATTATATATTCTCACTAATACGGTAGAAGTCCTCAGAAATATTACAGTAGTAGACAATAAATGATCATACTAACTTCGTCAAGAATCGAATGTGATTCACTGATAACAATTGTGTATTTGGGTTAAGATAGCAGAGCATCACAGAAATTAAACTAGTGTCTCAGTACAGGGATAGAGAACTTACTTGGTGGTCGCATAGTGTACAAGAATCAGGAACATAAGCCTTCCATCTGACACACAACAGATGGCCTCCTTGGTTTGCTATTTTACCTCTGGAGGGCGCCAGGATTCCCCCCAGCAGTCCTGAGCGGCATATTGTGTTTGTCTGGCAATAAGTGAGATCTGGCGAGACGTGGCGTGCGGTGCGTTGGTGGGGAGAGTGTAAACTCTGCTCACGCTCCAATGAGCTTTATGGTGTTCCCTTTAACTCCATTGTGGTGTGAGGCTGCTCCTCTGGCTTCTTGTGGATGCAGTGTTGGTGGTGGTGGAGGTGGTAAGGTGGTGTGGTGGTGGTGGAGATGATAATACTGAAGGGGTAGTGGTGGCAATGGTGGAGGGAAAGAGTAATGATGGTAAAGTGGTGAGGTGATGGTGATGACAGTTATGATGATAATGGTTGTAGCAATATAAATTATTTCATTGGTGGTGGTGATGATGATGATATGGATGGTGGTGATTGTAGGAGTGATGCTGGTGTTCTTATTTATAAAGTGTAACGTTTTTATAACTGCTCGAGGATAATAATATTTACATATTCAGGGGTTTTGTCACCCTCTTCTATTCCTTACATGTGACAATGGCACGCTACACTTGTGATTCGCCAGCAGAAAGCAAGTATGTTGCTTTATTTTGATACAACATATCTTCATAATAACATGCAGTTGGAAGATCCACAGGGGATATAATACAACTTGAACTACATCCCTCTCGTTCTATGAGAGTGTGTGGTGTTTGCAGTATACAGCAGCTTTGAAGTGCAAAGCTGGAGAGGGGAGGCAGGGAATTGAAAGACTCGTGGAAGTGAGGGTATACCAGACTGGTGAAGGTAATCGTCCTGTGCTGGTGAAGGTGATGATAACAGTAGTGGATGGAATAATGATATTAGTTACAAGAGTGGAAATGAAGAAAGGAAGGTCTTAGTTATGATGATTTTATCAATAACTCTAATGTTCACTGTAATATTGATTGTTGTAAAAAATAGATATGGCAAAGACTGAAGTTGAAACCTGCACAGCTTTAGAAAATTGGACAAAGCCACAACTATAACGCATTTCTCATAGTGGGCTTCCAAAAATTCTAAGCAAACTTTCTTTAACCACGTCACACACAGCACAGATTGGCTTGATATAACATTCTGGCATCGACTGTACGAGTATAGTTGGTTACCATGACAAAACCACCAGCAGGGAATTCAAAAGCCACGAACTCAGCTTCATGGACTTATATACATAAAGCCACCAACAGTAATCTCCACGGGGTTTAAGGGAAAAAGTTTTAATTTTTGTTCGATTCGAATTTGGTTACATAGCCATGATTGAGGTCAGTACAAAAAAGTTACAGCAAGATGGATTTGCAGAGAGAGAGAGAGAGAGAGAGAGAGAGAGAGAGAGAGAGAGAGAGAGAGAGAGGAGAGAGAGAGAGAGAGAGAGAGGAGAGAGAGAGAGAGAGAGAGAGGAGAGAGAGAGAAAGAAAGAGAGTGATGGTTGATATGATGACAGTAATGTGTGTGTGTGTGTGTGTGTGTGTGGTGTGTGTGGTGTGTGTGTGTGTGTGTGTGTGTGTGAGAGAGGAGAGAGAGAGAGAGAAGAGAGAGAGAGAGAGATGGAGAGAGAGGAGAGAGAGAGAGAGGAGAGGAGCTGTAGAGGCCTATTGTAGTGTTGAGTTACCCACTTATCATCACACTAAGTCAGGTCTTTAAGTTTTGGTGTGGTGATCTTGCTAAGTAGGCCAAGGTCACACAATGTCCCCTCTCCTCAGCCACCTACCCACACCTCTTCTTAACACACACTCCCCTCTCCACACCCACCTACCACACCTCTACGTTAACACACACTCCCCTCTCCACACTTCACATACCTTAACACACTCTCAGCTCTCCCCACCCATCTACCCACACCTCTTAACACACTCCTCCTTTATACAACCCCCCCCCCCCTGTTAGCACACTCTCACTCCTTCCATCAATGCACCACTCCTCCTCCTTTCCTTCCCCCTCTTAAACACTCACTCACACACCCCCCCCCCCCCCCCTCCACCCCCTTCATGTACTCCTCTCCCCCCCCCTCCCTCCTCTGAGTGTATAACCAAGAGCTGGGATTATCTGTGTCTCTGAGGTGGAGGGAACATTTGACATTTTAATACTAATACCTTGAAATACCAGGAATTAACGTTAGTAGATCCTCGGATAGAGTCTCCACAAAACCAAACCTTTCTGCAACCGCATAATAAGTATAATAATATTAATATAATAATACACTGCTAATTTAACATATCTATAATATAAATAATATGTTTGTGTATGTATGTAAGTATGTACTTATGTGCCGGGGTTGCTTGTCGGGTGATATTAAATTAATTATGTTTTAGTCCTATGCTATGATGAAAATTGTGAAGGGAAGATATATAATTTAATGTATTTCAAGTAGGAAATTATTTCACCTAACAGGTGCACCAAACCATTCCACCTGTAATGCAATCAGATTTGTTTTTATACAATAACTGAATTTTTTTTGAACACTGAAATACTTCGGCTTTGTTACCAATGTGGGAGTGTCTCAGAAAATAAGTTAATGCGACCATGCAGAAAGACAATTTGTAAAAATATTATCTTGTTGATTGAAAATATTCACAGCCACTTTAATCTGCAATGAGTCGGTTCGTGAGAATCTGAAACAGTGTATAGTGTGGGAGTTGTAATATGTTTTAGAACCGTAGTGGTGTGGTGTCATCCAGACCTCCCTGTCAAATGTGTTTAATCGGCCAGATAATGTATTGTAAAGTATCTTTCTGCAGTCATATGCATTATATTATTATTATTATTATTATTATTTATTATATTATTATTATATATAATATATATATATATATATATATATATATATATATATATATATATATATATATATATATATATATATATATATATATATATATATATATATATATATATATATATATATATATATATAATTATTATTATAAATGCATATAAATATACACAGAAAGAAAGAAAGTGGTAAGACCGGTGGAGAATAAGAGGCTTAATGTCTCAGCTCTTAACCCGCTTGAGACGTGGGATAGATCTATAAATACCTCTTCCTCCCCCTGTCTGCTCCCCTGCCTGTCTGTCCCACCTGTCTACCTGTCCTCTTACATTTTTTTTCTCTTACCTCCGCCACCACTGACTGTCCTTGGTTAACCACCCTACCATTACTTCCCTCCCAGCCTGCTCAACCTTCCTACATCCATTGCGTGCCTCCCTCCCCAGGCAGCTGGCCATCCCTGTCCACTCTTACCTCCCTACCCACCCTTTCCTTCCTGCTTCCCCACCCTTCCCTTTCTGCCTTCCAACAGTTCCCTTCCTACTTACCCTCCTTTCTCTTCCTGCCTCCTCCCCTCGTTACCCTTTCAAAAACCCCTCCTTCCCTTCTCTTTGATCTCCTCTCTTTCCCTTCTCTCCTCCCCTCCCTTACCCATTCCACCTTCCTTCCTTTTACCTTCCTGCCTCCCATCCAGTTTTCTTCCTATCTTCTCAGTCTTCTCTTCCTGTCTCCCTTCCTACTTCCGCCCCCTTTCCCTTCCTACCTCCTCTCCTCTACACTTCTTCCTACCTCCCCTCCCGTACCTTCCTTCCTCCACTCCCGTCCCCCTTCCTAGCTCCCATCCCGTCCCTTCCTACCTTCCCTCCTGTTCCCTTCCTCCCTGCCCGGTCTACCTGCCATCCTCCACTCCTCCCTGATCTGGCTTCCTGTCGCTGTGAAATGAATGAGTGTCGGGAAGAATGAGTGAATGGCCAGGTGCAGAAATGTACGAGGGAACGAAAACCTTCCAGTGCCCCGAATGTGTGGAGCAGGTAGTGAAGAAGGAAGGCAGGATGAAGGAAAGGAACACATTTTGGTAAGAGACTCAGTAAAGAAGAGGGAAAGAGTGGAGAGAAGAGATTGCACGAGGGGAGAAGAGAAAAGATGGATTAGAAGAATATAGGTGATAGAAAGGGTGACAGAATAAAGGGTTTGATAATACAAGGGAGAGAAGGAGGATGGGAGTAACACAGTCCCACGTGAGTCAATTAATTACCAACAAGGAAATATTCTCTTTAATATAACCAGCTCCCCCAGATCTCCACAATAAACATACAACATCCTCTACTTGGTACATACGTCGGTAATAGTAATAGCAACTTTAATCGTGTGTAAAAGTAAGCTAATATTACTGTAGCCTACAAGAATCATAGGAAATTTCTATGCAGTAATGTAACAAGGCATTTCTTTATATTTGATTTTATATTCTCTTTATCGGACAATGATTTATAGTCTTATGTTGTGATTCCCCTGCTCCATTCATATGTTATAATATATTTCTGTTGTGATAAAAGATTCATTATAAAACGTTTTTTTCTTTTGTTGAGAGAATGCTTGTTCTTTCCTCTCTCTGGTCGTAATTCTACTTAGACGAGACAATAACATACAATATAATAAGCAGGATTTTATATGTACCAGTAACACCCACATGATCAAACACACACGCACACCAACACACACACACACACACACACACACACACACACACACACACACACACACACACACACACACACACACACACACACACACACACACGCACACACACACACACACACACACACACACACACACACACACACACACACACACCTACACACACCCACACACTGAAACAGAAAACCAATTACAGTACAGTACTCTCATCCATTCACGAACAGAATAAAAAAATAAATAAAAAAATAGAAAGAAAAGAATGTGAGGATTAAAAGACATACCTACCTTGGTATTAAATTAAGAACCCTGTGATTGTGTAGGAGAATTGGAGGCTTCTGATTCCTCCTGACCATGCCACGAAACAAGCTCCATCCATATAGATGTTGTTTCTTGGCAATACTTGAAGGACTCATTTATCTCCAATTTTCTGACTACATCACAGAGTCCCTTAATTAACTAACTGTAGCCTGATTGCCAGTAAATAAAGAGATAAAAGTAAATCTCTCCCCGGCAACAATTTCCTCTTCACCCCCGAATGTTTATGGAGCGTGAAGACTTTTTGTTTTATGAGGTTACGCTGGCCGTCTTCTCTCTCTCTCTCTCTCTCTCTCTCTCTCTCTCTCTCTCTCTCTCTCTCTCTCTCTCTCTCTCTCTCTCTCTCTCTCTCTCTCTCTCTCTCTCTCTCTCTCTCTCTCTCTCTCTCTCTCTCTCTCTCTCTCTCTCTCTCTCTCTCTCTCTGTCTGTCTGTCTGTCTGTCTGTCTGTCTGTCTGTCTGTCTGTCTGTCTGTCTGTATCACTCTATATCACTATCTCTATCTCTACAGTATATCTCTCTTCTTTTTTTGTGTGTGTGTTTTTTCTGGCTTGGGTGTGTAATGGTATTTTATTTTGTAGTAAAGGTTTTGTTGTATCTGATGCCCGAGGCTGACTCTCGCTGACAGGTTTTATTTTTTGTTGTTGTATTTTTTTTGTACTCACTTTTATTTGTATAGTATTTTGTAGTCCGCCTAACTCTGCTTTGTTTTGTCGCTGTTCAAAGCTGAGTTGAAGGGTAACTCTGTGCTGTGGGCCGGAGGAAAGGGCTACAGTTTCCATCATAACAAGTCAGGAAATAGCCTAGAGTATACGAGAGGTGCATCTGTTTCTCAGTGTAGTGTAAAGGAATCGGTAGCTTACCACATCGCTCTCAACCAATGTCCCTCTTAAATTTTATACACTTCGTGGGTATTTGTTACTTCTTTTCATATATTACTGATTATGTATTAAATAGTGTATGTATGAAAATAATGTCAAACACGCCACTGAACTGAAATATTTTTTTGTAGTGGATAATATAGAAGACACATTTCATGAATGCTACTGAAACTATCTTATAATTTAAGCAAATGATATATAGTATTACCTCATTGATACAGAAGCTTCCATCCCATTTAATTAGATTTCGTAAAGTAGTACAGGAATGAATATTGATGCCATAGTTGGAGTTTACTGTTGGATAAATATAAAGTCTCAGAACAGAACAACACTATATTTACACTGTGGGTCAATACTTTTGTTCTGATCCGAAGAACAACATAAATCGCTACCAACCTGACAACCCTCTGCTTCCAAAATACCGATGTTCGATATTCGAGTTGGAAGAAAATATTATTGTGCCTGGGATCAAGACAGAAGTATTGCCCCCCCTGTGTGCAGACCTGTACACACACACACACACACACACACACACACACACACACACACACACACACACACACACACACACACACACACACACACACACACACACACACACACACACACACACACACACACACACACACACACACGCACACGCACACGCACACGCACACGCACACACACACACGCACACACACACACACACACACACACACACACACAGTTAAGAGGATAACAGAGTAGCAGGATGGGTTACCCTTCCAGTAACATATAAACTAATGTCTAGTTGGTGGATGGTCGTGGAATAATAACTCATGAGTTTCCTGGGTATGGCTCTATAGGTGTAAATGATTAACTGATGACATAGCGAGGCGTGAACGGGAAACACTTGTAACACTCGTATCTGATGGAGTGGAAAGGCTTGGCATAACAGAGATTTGGGAATGGTGTAGCGTCACTAACTAGTTGACATCCACCAAATTGGTCTTTTAAAAATCTTTCTCTGGAAAACGATGGAATCAAACTGACAACCACAGAGATTGCAACCCACATCCATGGCGTATCTAACCGCCTGCATACACACACACACCTTTATACAGTATGTGTGAAAATATATACAAGAATAATTATAGATTATATATATCTAGTTATTATATTGCTTTGTTTGGTTGGTTGATTGACTGCTTCGTAAATGAATAAATGACAAATTGATCATCGTACTAACTGAAAATTACTGAAGTGGTTTGGTGCACCTGAGAAAATATGTGTAGGTTGTTACTTCGGACGCAAATAAAGTTTTAGTAAGCGCCTAGATGCTGCTGTGTAGATTTGGGGTGGAGTGTGGTGGTGGGAGGGAGCTGGAACGAGGACAAACATGGAAACGCTTCGGGTGGAACGATTTTAATCGAGTTAGTGAAATGCGGGAGACCGGTCCGTAGACTTTATTGATGTCATTATCCTTGTGGCTAGAACAGCTGATTGGTTTGTAGCATCAGTGAAATTGGTATAGTTTGGTGTGCGGGAGAGGATGGAAAGAGAGAATGAGGTGTGAAATAAAAAAAAGTAGGTGTGAGTGATGAAATGGTGAGAAGAAATGTGAATAAAGTGTGGAAAAATATCGTAAGAACTTGTCACTGCTTTTTGAGTTTGAACTGAGATGTAATCTATATGTATTACAGGATGTTAGCGAATAGGATTTGCTTATATTCCTTGATAACTGTGTTGAGATTCACTATCGTATGTAATATGAGTATTTTATTTATGCCTATTGATAGTCACTCCTATGCATAGGGGCTCAGAAAGTGTACCCTTGTTCATTTAAACCCAAGGACTTGAAAGGATATTTTGTCTAAAGCATCTCTGAACAAACAAACAGCCATGAGTTCCACCGATGCTGCAGTGCCTGTTTCCAGTAAAGCTAGTTCCGCCACGGTATCCAGATGGTGGTAGCAGTATTGGAATATCGCGTATTGGAACTGTTATCTCGAAACTCGGCCCCGTACATACCATTAGCATCAAGTGTCTACCGTTCAATGCTTTAGTGGCACGTTACTACCTTCGTCAAAATTACTCCACTATCGTACTATATTAACCCTGTTCTGTTCTCCTATAGTGTGTTGAGATCATATTAAACTCACTTTCAGTTCCCATTTCATCATTACAAATTGGATAACATTAGAACCACATCTAATTCACACTGTTTTTGTTTTCCGTATTTTTTTCGTTTCAGGTTTTCCTTGTTTTGTTTTTTTCTTCTGCTGCTGGTGTGACCTCTACGTCCCAATAACATTTCGCTGTGCCCCTTCTTATAACCTCATCTCTATAGCAGTTCAGTAGTGGGAGAACTGCCTAACGTGTGCGCGGGCGCGTGTGTATTGCCCCATATGTTGGTTCTGGCTTGGGCCTCGATTATGAGCTTGAAGCTTATATCCAGAGTTAGAGCATAAAAAAGTTGTTTGGCCAAGAGGGGAGAAAAAAGTGTCACCCCATTTATGAAAAGTTTAAGAGAAAAGTTAATCTTCTGACTCTCATTTCAGGTAATTATTATGTTGGTTACAGTTTCACAACAAATATTTTCGAAATTGAAAGATAATTAATTACATTGTTTAAAGTGATGTCTTTTTATATAAAAAAAAAACTGTTTCCTCTAAACACATAAAGTTTTTCTTTTCATTTTTTATATTCTGAGCCGAAAAAATTGGTATTCTTTATCAGAATGCTAGTGTGTTTTTTCGTGGGCTTATGTACTTACATGGTGTGTGAAAGTGGTGGTGCTTGTGTTTGTGTTTGGTGGTTCCCTCGCTGCTCCGAGTGCTGGCTCTCTCATGCTCTCTGAAAGCCTCCCAAAATGCTTCCAAAATGGCGAAAAATACGAGGCTTACTTATTATCCTGTGGGACCTTGGATGATGTTGGAGAGTGGTTTGAGCATATAGTGTCATAGATTGAACAAAGCTGGAGGATAATTTCAATATCTTTATATACAATTTGCTTACCTAGTGAAGGTGGATGAACTTGAGCATACGTCCGGAATCGAACCAAGCAAATACAACTACAGATAAATTGCCTTGAAAATACCTGACACGTATGGTGAAGATAGCAGATATTAAAAATGGGTTTGGTCAAAAACTATTATGGCTACCCAGTATATAATAATATACTTAAATTTTATTAAATAATAAAGTTCATTAAAATGTGTAATTGACTAAGCACAAAGGAAATAAGCTGAGGGTCGTGCTGGTGTATAAGTTGATCATATTGGAGAATTTAAATAACATACGTTGGAACAAGAGGTGGTCATACTACAAAATATTTAGACATAACCCACTCACTACCATTCGAGATAGTTTGGAATTTTAGAAATGGTAATGTGTATTGCAAAAATGTATAAAAGGTAAACCAACATACTTTCCTTGACTGACAAAACTAGTGCTGCATTATTTTTATGTGTATGTATAAGTATGCGTGTTCAGTACAGAGAATCTATAGAAACATTTAAATATATGAATATATATGCATAAATGTTTATGAATGTACAAATATGTTTATATGCATGTTTATGTGTGCGTATTTATTCATGTGCCTCCGCATTTGCTGACTAATATATTCATCGAAGCATAAAATATGAAATATATATCAGATACTTTAGCAAGAATGGGCAGTTTGCACCGAGACAAGACATATCTTCGACAAGGCGTCAAGGTCCAAAAATTTCACTATGCGATGAGGGCTTATGTATATGTGAGAGGCTCCTCATATGTCCCAAGGCTTAGGAGACTTGGCGAGTCCCACGGGGTGTGATCAGGGGTAAAAGTGCCGTGGGGGAGGGACGAGAAGGCAGTGATGATGGTGGTGGTGGTGGTGGTGGTGGTGGTGGTCGTGGTGATGATGGTGATGGTGGTGGTGGTTGAAGGAAGTTAGGAAGATAATGGTAGCTAAGGAAATATCGGTAGAACTGTTGGTGGTGGTAATCATATGAACATGTTATCAATAATGTGTTAACTATCACTGTTGGTGTCCCATTCGTGAACGTGAAGTATTAATTAACGAATATATTACTTTGGTAACACTTCAAATTGATGATCCACTCAAGGTTTCTCTTCATGTTAGTGTTGTTTAAATATACTTAGCACAAGTATACTCAGTGGCTTCAAATCCAAGAAGTATTTTGGAAACCTCATTCAGCTGACCTTACTGGCTTACTAGTCTAACTGAAAGAGTACACGTCCCTGCAGCTTTGTCTGTACCAAATGGGTTGGATCAGTGGATTGATAATAATAATAATAATAATAATAATAATAATAATAATAATAATAATAATAATAATAATAATAATAATAATAATAATAATAATAATTATAAAGTGCTCCATCATCTAATACACCATGACAAAGCCCCAATCCCTTACCTTCCCTCCCTCTCCTCACCTCCTCCATCCACTCTGAGCTCTCCACCACCCCCCAGTCCTACCCTCCTCTTCCCTCCCTTCCTCTCGTCCGCTCGACTTTGCCTCTGGTTTCATAATTCCTAAAAGAGACCACCGCTGGCCCGACACACATACACACAGACACACCCACAAAGGCACCACAAGCCTCGCTGCATTACCTCTACCGGCCCAGTGGGTGAGAGGCACTCCATTGTATGTGTGTGTGTGTGTGTGTGTGTGTGTGTGTGTGTGTGTGTGTGTGTGTGTGTGTGTGTGTGTGTGTGTGTGTGTGTGTTATTTGAAGCATGGGAGTTGGCTTATAAAAAGGTGGGTGCACATGACGTTAGGTGATATGGGTAGGAAATGTGTTTGCTGCGTACCACAATGTAGGAAGGAGGGTAAGATGGGTTAAAGACTGGGAGGGACCATATTTCCTGACTAAAGGGCGAGAGGCTTTATGAATGAATTTAAATGTAAAGTGGCACCTAAAATATTGAATGTGCTGTGTGGTAGAGAAATGATTACGGAGTATTAGAGTGTGAAAACAAGTAGGAATAATTAATGATGCTATTAAAACGAGTTAGAAAAATCTGCAGAGATTGATGGAGTGAAGGACATCGGGGTGGGAGTGGTGGGCGAGAGACAGTACTTAGAGGATATTGTGGAGTAATGTATTGTGTCGCCCAATAAAGTTTTGAAGTCATCCCTATTGGTTGTCTTGGGAAAGGTTTTAGTACTTCTGTCACTTGAAGAAAATAGTAATGTTGATCGCTTATAATTTATTATTGTGGAACAGTGCTAGTGGTAACGATGACATTTAGCAGATGATGTTTGCTATCATGACAACAAATAAGGTTGGAGACGGAGCTGGTTCGCCATGAATGGTTTATGCTGCCAAGCAAGGCATCATACCTCAGACGGTTCTTATAATTCTCGTGTAATGTATCATATTGTATCACGCAGATAAGAAAAGAAAATTTATTTAGTGGTTGTACAGTCACGACCAACATTTCTGCAATACAGTCGAATGATTGTATTTTTGCGAAATGTAGATATTGGTCTCTGCAACATTGCTTCATAAGATTCACTCAAATGGCTCAATTTTATTCACCCGATGCATGACCTTTGATTTTAACTTGACATGATTTGAGAATGTGGCAAGGGCAAAGGGTAATAGGATGGCTGGGCTGAGACGGGTTGGGTTGGTAGGATGGGATGAAAGGACTGGCGGACCAGCGAACAAGAGAGATGGAGGAGGGATGGGATGGGATGGGATGGGATGCTTGGTGTTGTGGGATGGACGGGGTGGATGGTGGGTGTAGTGACTGGTACGGGACATGGTAGCAAGGGAGACTTTGACGTCAAAGGAAAGATTATGTTGAAAGTTTTATTGGTTATTCTTTCAATAGGGCTAAAGGGCTCTTTCATGACAATGTATTTTTTGAAGGATAGTACATCGTATTATAGTTTTATTCGGGCATACAATGTTGTAGGCCGAACAAACTTAATGTTCATGGTATATTTATATACGTGTTATTTATTTATGTATGTATGTATGTATGTATGCATGTATGTATGTACAGTATGTATGTATGTATGTATGTACACCAAATGATATTATTACCAAGGGATCAAAATCAATGCATTGACCTCGATACTAGTAGATTATTCATGAAAGCTAATGCTGCTGAGTGTATAGTGAATTGTTTATGCTAAATTAAACTCCATCCAGACCCTGTATGGATAAGTAGGATAATCATGATAATACTATTATCCTCCTCCTCCTCCTCCTCCTCCTCCTCCTCCTCCTCCTCCTCCTCCTCCTCCTCGTCATCCTCCTCCTCCTCCTCCTCCTCCTCCTCCTCCTCCTCGTCATCATCCCGTAGGGGGTATATGGGCAGAACATTGAGTGTTGGGCTCTCCTTCGAACGACAAAACATTCCTTTTCATTTTTTTCTTTGTCTCTCCTGTCATTCTGTTTCTGTCTTACCCTCCTCTCCCACACCTTTGTGGTGCAAGATTGCTTTATAATCAGTATATTAGAGATGCGATATATGTATGAATAAGGGTGCTTATAACCGTAAAAAATGGAGAAGCGCAATTAAATTTTTATTTTATAATATTAATATTTCAATTTATTATTTATAATATTATTACTACTTATATTACTATTATTATATATATTATTATTATTATTACTATTTATATTATTGCTAATATTAATATTATTATTATTATTATTATTATTATTATTATTATTATTATTATTATTATTATTATTATTATTATTATTATTATTATTATTATTATTATTATTATTATTATTATTATTATTATTATTATTATTATTATTATTATTATTATTATTATTATTATTATTATTATTATTATTATTATATATATTATCATTATTATTATAATTATTTATAATTATTTTTTTATCTTATTTTATGGTAGTAGTAGCAGTTGTTGCAGTAGAGAACAGTAGCAATAGTGCAGTAGTAATCCGAGTAGTAGTAGTAGTAGTAATTAGTGTTAATATTATCATTTTAATTAATCGTGCTTGCTGTCATGCCTATCACATTCTCCTTTATCCTATTGGGTTTTTCAGATCAAAGGTAGTCTTATTTCATTCTCTAATCAATTCAATACTCCTCCTCCTCGTCGTCCTACTCTTCGCTGAAGCTTCCGTAACCATGCACTATAAGGCTATGGTAATGAAATGTGGGTGAGTGGGACCGCAGACTTTATTGCCTCCTTCGAAATCATGTACTGGAAGGCCCATTGTTGCATGTGCGGCAAAGAATGAACCATAATATTTTAACTGTCTGCCGAATGAACTGAAATTTGCTTTAACCTCCAAGTTCAATGTTATAATTAAGCCTTATATTGTGTATTAATAAATTGTGGTACATGTATATATAATGCGCCGTTTTGATGTTTCAGCGTGAAACACAACCTCACACACAAAGATAAAGCTTCCCTATTATATTGATTTTTAGTTAAATATATACACTAATATAATTATAATAATTATTCTTATTATTATCATTACTGTTATTATTGTTATCATAGTATTACACAGTACAGTATTGGACTGATCAATATTCTGTCACTTTACATAACACATCACTCTTCATCAGCATTTTTGAGCAGCAAGTTTTTATTGTCAACATGGAAGGGTGAGTGATGGTGTACTTAACGGTTAAAATAAATGGCTAAGGTCAGGTAGCCTCGTGAATTAAAGTTATACACGCAAGCTCCACGCTCTAATAATAAGGATGGCTTAATATTCTTAACATAATAATAATAATATTCTACTTTAATTATCTTAATGGATAACACCAATTCGCTCTGGCTTTGGATTTAACTATCAGGAGAGGATCTTGATGAAACTTTAAGTGTGTCACAGAACAAGGGAAAAGAATAAACATTGTACTCACCCCAGTCCTCTTGTTGGTGTGCCCTGGCTGTGGTGGTGCTGATGGTGGTGGTGGTGGTGGTGGTGGTGGTGGCTGGGGTTGGGTGTGTGAGTACCATCATCACCATCACCACCAACACAACCCACCTTCCTCTGGGACCCACGGTAATGTTGTATTTTGTCCCAGTCTCAGTCACCACACATGATTTTCCGGTGGTACTCATGATGATGGTGTTTCGGGATGGGGTTCGTATGCTGCCACACGTTTTCATCATCGGGTTAAGTAGTTGTAATCGGATTTGTGATATTCCCAGTGCCATAACAAAGTCTTTTTTATACTTTATATTATAAACATTAATAGACAACGCTTGCTGAAAATGAAAGTCTTGAATGTATCCATAATATTGTCCTTCAGGTTATTAACTAACATTACAGCCCAACTAGACTGACACTTTCACCTTGGTTCCGAGTCTGAGGCTAGAGTTATGGTAGTGACTGAGTGTACTGGGTTGGGGAGAGGGATGGGAGGGAGCAGAACATATTGCTGTGGTCTGTCCTCTTCAATTTGTCTCGCGTGGTATGTTCTTATTTTTGTACGGTCATTTTGTCCCCAAGTGTGTTGTATAATGATGATTCATATAATTATTTTAAACAATACGGTACAGCGCACAAGAGCTATTAATTATGTAACAAAGGGAACACACAGTACAGTGGCTTACAGAAGGAAAATATACTCAGTGATATTCTCTAATGAAATGAGGTAAATTATTTCAGTCAGATATAAAATTAATATAACTTTCAACAAATTAAGCAATGAACTGCAACCTTTCAGAATCAATCCACAGCTACTATAAATCTGTGAACCATTAAGGAGATGTGTATTATGCGTTAAGGAATTGCTCAGTGAACTAAAATATGTATTGCACTGTGGCAGAACGCGTGTAGTGCTTAAAAATGTATATATATATATATACCGTTAAACATAAATTACACAAACTACAACATTACTGTATTAAACCAATTTTTACTGAAAGGAGGCATGATTCTGTTGGTTATAATATGAAGGATTACCGTACTGATTTCTTCACAGACTATCACACATCACCACGAACTGTATATTATAGATAGATGGAGCACATTCCTCGACATACAGTACAGTAGCTTGAAGGAATCACTGCACTAGTATCCAAGGCGTACACAACACAACACATTGACCCCCATAAAGAAAAGACATTTATTATGACCAATGCATCTCCGTCGGGCCTCATGAATTGTTAATTACGAAATGCATCCGATCCCGGAGTGATGATGGATCTTTTTTTTTTTTTTTTAGAATGTTCAATATAGTTCACTTTTTCCACTCCCATTTCACGGTATTTCATTTGTAGTTACAGAGTGCCTCTTCCCCGTGCTCACTTTATTTCCGACACAGTAATATTCAGGTGTGGTATTCAATTTTACAGAAGTGGAAATGTTTGTTTTTTTCTCTCTTTTTGCATTATGTATCTGGGTTCAGCGGCCTTTTGTTCTTACAGTAGAGACATATTAGACAGAATTTCGTACTGCCTTCTTTTCGTTTATTCTTTATGATTTAGAAATAACGTTATTCCACGAAAATAAGATTTACATACAATTCAATGGATTCTATTTCATCACTTGTGTATGATACTTTGAAATCTCGCTCTCACAGCATTTACGTCCCTTTGTTTTTTTTTAAGAATTAGTATTTTGCCGTGTGATAGGGAGTATCTGTATCAGTCACTTCACAAATAATATCAGTCACTTCACAAATAGTATCAGTCACTTCACAAATAGTATCAGTCACTTCACAAATAGTATCAGTCACTTCACAAATAGTATCAGTCACTTCACAAATAGTATCAGTCACTTCACAAATAGTATCAGTCACTTCACAAATAGTATCAGTCACTTCACAAATAGTATCAGTCACTTCACAAATAGTATCAGTCACTTCACAAATAGGAGTTCCGTTCCATGTCGCTCGGTTCGTAGGTTCCTAAACTCCATCTCATTCCTGCATGAAGAAAATATAAATTAATTGATGGGAATTGTAACATCGGGTCATATATATATACAATTTATCACATTCTACCACGTGTGTATGTTTTTATCAGAGACGGACCAAGCATGCCGTCCGAACATTGTGACGATGATTTTATGGTATTTAACAAGAACCCTTTTGTCACAAGAAACATTTATATATATATGATATTACACGGTATGTGTTTCCTTTACACAAGAGCATATTCTATATTTACTTGCACAATGTATAACCTTTACACTCTTCATTAAGGGACCCTGTGATCGTGTATGTGACCTGGTGGCTTCTGATTCGTCCAGACTATGCCACGAAAAACGCTCCTTGAATGTAGGTGGTGTTTCGTGGCAATGTTTGAAGGATTTGCTAACCTCCAATTTTCTGACTACAACACGGGGATCCTTAAACAGAAAACTATATGGTCTGAAAACTCAATCCGTGCATATATTTAAACTGACGAGTATGTGGTATGCCCAGAAGCAGCATGAATGTATAAGCCTATGGAATTTACGAGTCCTAAAACTGTTATACTGTTATTCGTTACTACAAGCCAGGAGGAGGGAGGGAACTTTTGTAGGTGATTATATTATACAAACACATTGGAACGCTGTACACTTAAATATTTTCCTGTAGCTAACTGTAAGTATCCAGAATCTATATAAAGGAAATTTGGAGGGCAATTACTGAATCCTACTAACTATATCACCAAACAGATTCCCTACAATGAAGTGATTTTTTTCCTGGGATAGTTTGGAGGAATCACACCAGCCCTCCAATTCACCAAAAAGAGGTTCTTCCCTTAATACATGCCACCTTATAGACTTATGAGTGACTTTAAAGGGAACACCACTCATTGGTAAATTTGAGGGCTAGTGACTCCTCCAAAACATCCCAGGGAACTAATCACCTCTATGTCCTAATAGGGAATCTGTTTCATAATATAATTTGGAGGGGCATGATGAGCAGAGCCGATCATCTTCACAACTATCAGATCTCTAATGTTCATTTTCCCTATACTATAGTTCAGAACTCCACACCAGATATATATTGATGTGTTCATACCATACTGTATGCCCCTACGAAAACTGGGATGTATTGAGTATGTCAGTAGAGATGAAGGTCATGTAGTGAATATTGGTGTGTGTGTGTGTGTGTTCAGTTAGCCGTGTATAGGTGCATGCCAGTTTAATTGCATGAGCGTGAGTCTAGCTAACGGGTGTGTGTGTGGGTGTGTGTTTGTGTGTGTATGTATTAGCAGATGGGTCCAGTTGCATGAGTGTATTATTGTAAACATGAAGAACCAGAGAAATTTCTTTAATTAACCCCTGGATATTGTAATGTTGTATGGTGAATGTGTTAATACAATTATTATCCTTTACGTTATCCTTCAAGAAGTGAGTGAGTGAGTGAGTGAGTGAGTGAGTGAGTGAGTGAGTGAGTGAGTGAGTGAGTGAGTGAGTGAGGTGACAGGACTCTCGACGCCGACTGTAGATGGTAAGCAAGTTCCTGGACAATCATTTTCCACCTGGGTTGTATGTACCACGAATTCATGTGTGCAATTGTGCGTGTGACATTTTCTTTTGTTCATTACAGTAATTCTCACCTCATACTTCTCACTTGCCTTCATACCCACACCTACCTATATCACCTTGCTTCGCTAATAATGCACCTTATTTCATTATTCCATTATTCCTGTACTGTGTAACCTCCTCAATTTCAACCCTTAACAACATATGAGATATTGAATTTTATTTCGTTTGCTCGTGTTGAAATGTATTTTTGGTGTTCAGAAGCTAAGGATGAAGAGGATAATACGATGTTGGTAATTTGAAGGATTTTTCATTTCTCCGGTTCGAATACTAAAAATATTGACTACTTGTATATTGAGTTTGTCTGTTTCCTGACATAGATATGGAGAAATTAGTTGCCCCCAAGTAAGCTCACATCAGATTACACGGTACGTCCAATAATACAATTTTCCTTCAACAACTGGCGAATTTATACATTTAGAGAAACACCGGGTTAAAAAACGAATTCAAACCACAGTGCAAAAATGTCACATAATACACTATATAATTATTTTCCATGCTCTTTATACATACAGTGTGCACAGTACAAATACAACTGACCCCGATTGCCTTGCTCACTTTTGTCAGAGGTCAGTGTGCTAGATTACTTTCTTGTGGACTAGGCGTTCACCTCTGTGCAACTCGAGGAGGACTTGTGTTACGTAGTATAGCATGGGGGATTAATAGTAGAGAAAGGCTTCACTATAATATAATTCATGGGACCTCTGATGATAAAGGGTGGAAAATCACACTAACGTCATCATGAATGTAAGTAAAACCACACTGGTAGACGAAATATTTTTGTTCCATGGAATAAAAATATTTCGTCTATCAGTGTGGTTTTACTTACTCTGATGATAAAGTTGGTGTTCACTCCTCACTCTCAAACTTGTGCTACGTAGTCAAGCATGAGTAATTTAAGTAGAGAAATGCTGCACTACAATATTATTCATGCGACTGCACTGACCTCTGATGTCAGCAAACAGTATTTTCTGGACACAACGGAACGTATATATATATATATTTGTTGGTGATATAAAACTTTCCGCTTTTAGTCAACATTTCCTATATCTTTTCTTTTTTCTTTTTTTACAGACACACGTGTGAATGCTAGGTGTGAAGGTGAGTCATGTTTTATTTTAATTTATAAATAATGTTCAGTGTCACTACACATTAGCAGTACAGAATTGCTTGAGCTTATTTTTGTGCAGTGGTTTAGAAAATTTTCTGTATATCTATAATTCTGTCTGTTTATTCATTTTTTCTATATAATTCTACAGTATGCTTGTGTCTGTGTTCCGATTTATTTGTATGCAATGGGGTTGAAGTTTTTCTATCTATCTGTTTATATCTCTATCAATTATTGTGTATATCTCTCGCTTTCAATTATTCACCTACTGGTCGACACCGAATCCCAAATGAGGTGAACGTGAACCCAAACCTGCTCCAAACCAAACTTGCCCTCATCCAAACCCATTTAGGGGATATTATACTTTTGGTACATTGGAGCGCCGTGATTCGTCCAACGCATGCCAGGAAACAGCACCAGATTATCAAAATTACTGGTTGCCTGTTGCTTGAAATACTTTAGAGGAATCAATTGCTCCAGATTTACCAACACTCAACTACCCTTTTTATTCCCCCTCTCTTCAACATACATCCCTCTCTTGCCCACTCCTCTCAGCTCAACCCAAGTGCTTTTACAGAACAGCGTGCAGTGGGATACCTCCACTTTAGCCAGATATTGATATTACTGACCTTGCATTTATATTTTTCATCACGTTGATCCAATTCATTCATAAAACTGAGCTTCGATATACAGGTCTCGTCAATACTTATTCATGTTTGTGATATTTTAGCTACATCTGCATGATTAATAAATGCTTTAATGTTAGCTGCTGCATGTGCTAAGGTAATGATGATGGAGGAGTGGGTGGTGTTCGAGTGGTGGTGCAGGGGATGGCAGAGGGATATATTATAATGGTGTATCTGGAGTGTAAAAGAAGTAGGCTGAAAAATGATAGAGTGTTGGAGGTGAATGAGATTATCGTCGGAGATTATTGTAGTGTGTATGTAGGTTTAAGATGATAAGAGTGTTAAAAGTATTAGGAGATTATTCTGTTCTGGTGATGTGGTAATGTTGTGGAGTGGTTATGATAAAGTGTAAGTGAGACAACAATAGATGTCCTGCAAAAGGAAAGGAGGAAGAGATTTTTCTGCCACCGTTTCTTTCGGTATTATTGTTATATTGTTGTTGGTGGTGGTGGTGGTGGTGGTGGTGATGGTGGTGGTGGTGGTGTTAATGTTATTTTAGTGATTAATTTAGTAATGATGTATAGTGACTGTGGTGAAGTATAAGAGAGTAAGAGACATCCATGGTAAATTTGTAAAGGGAAGGAGGAATAGATGATGTTGCCACTGTTTCCTTCGTTGTTGTTGTTGCAGTTGTTGTTGTTGTTGTTGCTTGTTGTTGTTAGTGAGTGTGTTGTTGGGTCAGTGTTGCACCGAGTATGTACATTACCTCTGACCTTTCCTTTCATCCATCCTCTCATTCATACAGTAAATTATTTTGAGTCTTGCTCCAGGCTTCAACGATGTGTATATGTAGGTATGTATATGTGTGAGTGCATGTGGGTGTGGGTGTTTGTGTGTGAGAGTGCTATATGCGTTCGTTTGTGTGTCAGGATGTGTGTGTTTATATCAGTGTGTACTGTATAAATTATGTGTGTGTGTGGGTATGGATTTCAGTGGTATGTTAATGTTTGAGTGTGTGTCTTCCTCAGTACGTGTGTTTAAAAGTTTCCGTGAAGGTTTGTACTGTACCTAAAATTGATGTCCAGGAACTATATACGATAACAATACTGATGGTGTCGACGGGGTTAGAGGTAGTAGCGTCTCGGGTTCTAGTCTTGGCTATACGACCCCTTAGCTCTCACCCCCTACCACTTCCTTGTCTGGCTAATGGAAACACATGGGCCGTGGGGATCACCAGTCCACGGCCTCAGCATCTCAAAGTCGGTCGGTCGGTCGGTCGGTCTTGGAGAGAAGTGGTGGTTGTCGGTGATGAAGGAATGGTGATGGAATGTGGGATGAAGGTGGTGAGGGTTGGTGATGGTGGTCATGGAGTGTTGGATGAAGAAAGTGAGGGTTAATGATGATGATATGATAATGGGGGTTGATTGGTGGTGATGAGATGGTGGTGATGGAGTGTTGTATGCCAAAGGAAGAAGGAGAGGGTTTGGTGATAATGGAGTTGGTGTTGTGGAGGAGGAGGAGGAGGAGGAGGAGGAGGAGGAGGAGGAGGAGGAGGAGGAGGAGGAGGAGGAGGAGGAGTTGTGTGTGTAATGAATGATATATCAGACGTCACATGTGCGTTTGGTGAGTGTTAGAGTGTAAAGACATGGTTAAGGAAGACACAACTTATGGTGACAAGAGAGAGAGACTACGAGTATAGTGGAGGCGATAAGAGAGGGACTAGTGAGGGTGATAAGAGAGAGATTAATGATGGAGACAAGAGAGATATGAGTAGTGGAAATAAGAGAAAAACTAGCCGCAGTGATAAGAGAGAGAAACTAGTGACAGTGACAAAGAGATAGATTGATGATGATAATAAGAGACTAACAATGGTGAGGACAAGGCAGAAGTTAGTGGTAGTATCAAGTGAGAAGGTAGTTTTAGAGTAAAGAGGAAAACGAGAACTGGTAACAAATGACTGATGAATGGATGGATGCAGTGATATATAGAGCACAATATTCTGACTGCCTCTCTGACTTAGACTTAGCACCTGGCCTGGGTGTAAGACGGGGACACAGTGGCATCGAGGGACGGGATTCCACGCCACAGGGAGGACCATGAGGGCGAGGCAGACGAAATTAATTACAACAACCTGACGGCCTCAACCCACCTTAATTATATGCAACAAATTTCTTGAAATAATCTTAGATAATCTGAGCCCGTGCCTCTCCCACTATTATACATTCATTATAAATTTCACGCCACAACTGCGGCCTTGGATGACACAAAAACAAGCTTTATAGGAATCGGCAGCTGAAGGTAATGCGGATGGACTGAACTAATACTCTTACAACTTAAAACAATATATATATATTTAAAATTCTTAGGGTTTTTGCAAATTAATCCCACTTGATTCATATAAATGAGAGAGTATTCGTTTCAAACCCCCTAAGCATTAATACAATCTGACAGTAGAGAGTAGTATATATTCCACGTATTGTCACAACCAAACAAGACCTCTTTTATTTGTCTACTGATAACTAAAAATGATAGGATCAGCAGTTGGACAAAAACATACACATTAAGTTTGCATTTTGTAACGTAGTGTTTTCAGTTTGCAGGGAGATAAGATATTAACGACATATTCATATGTTGGGGAGAGTACACTTTTAATGCTCTTGATTCCTCCAAACTATGCCAGGAAACAGGACGAGATTAGCAAATATAATACTGTCTTGTTGCTTGGAATAGTTTGGAGGAATCCTTTGCTTCAGGTTGACCAACACTGTGCTACCTCCTTAACTCTGGTAACGCCGGGTACTTACGCTGTTATGTTTATTTCACACTGTGGCAATCAGAGGGAAAGTGGAACCGGAAGAGAGTATAAAGCTGCTCTCTCTCTCTCTCTCTCTCTCTCTCTCTCTCTCTCTCTCTCTCTCTCTCTCTCTCTCTCTCTCTCTCTCTCTCTCCTCTCTCTCTCTCTCTCTCTCTCTCTCTTTTGCTTATGTTAGTGCTGCTGAATTCTCTAACTGTGCTACTAAACAGATGCACTATTTGCATTTATTCTGTTTCCTGACATAGTATGGAGGAATCACTAACACTCCAGTTTAGACCAAGAGAGAGAGAGAGAGAGAGAGAGAGAGAGAGAGAGAGAGAGAGAGAGAGAGAGAGAGAGAGGAGAGAGAGAGAGAGAGAGAGAGAGAGAGAGAGAGAGAGAGAGAGAAAGAGAGACAACTGACTGACTTCCTTTAATGCTGTTTTTTTTCTTTTTTTTTCGTTTGTTAATTAAAAGTTCTGGCATTTTAATTTTCATCATGTTCTGTATTTACTGACATGAATAATTATCAGATAGTTCACTGGTAAGTAGACATAAAAATATTAAATTTATCTTGTTCAGTGTTACTTTGTACTGCTAATCGAATCGTTGGAGCTTGGTGGGTTATGGCTGGGATATATTCATGGCCTGGACTATGCTATAGAGATTACCATACTTAAAGATGTAGCAACAGTGGCTTTCTGTAACGCCCAGTCCACCTCGGATATACACGAAAAGGTCAGTCAAGGTCGATATTATTTTTATGATAATAA
>JAWZYT010003297.1:100000-103403 GCA_034508575.1 Petrolisthes manimaculis
TTGAAGCCACTCCCATCACACCTGTTACTCATACCTCACGCACTTAGATTAATTTCTTTTGCTACTTTTGGGGGACATTGTAAAGTCCACATTTTTTTTACCACTCATAAAGCAGAAAATGGGTTTTGCGTTCATTTTTATACTTTACATTTTTTCTTTTTTTTTCTTGACGAAAATCCAATTTTTCCTTTTAAGTAATGTAACGTTAGATACACGTTTCGAGTACATTCAAATGTTTATAAGTTGGAGATAAGTATTTTGTAACATGTACTTTAGTGTCAATTGCTCGGACTACATAACAATAATAGAAAAAGCCAAAAGGTAAATTACAGAAACGATACATTTATGTTGTGGTTGTTTATGTCGCGACTCAAGTAACTGCCACAAGTAACATTTCTCCCCCTCTGTAGAATTAATGACCTCTGACACAGGTACTCTTTACCACCCAAGACCAAATGTGTGCCACCCTGGTACACACAGGACCAAAAGTTTCTCTGTCCTCCTCTGTCTATTATGATTCCTATATGAGAATTGACTCCTTTACATATTCAGGGGCAATCACTCACAAGCAACCAGGCTCCCGTCCTCTCCTTCCCTCATCCCTATACCCTCTATTCTCCCACCTGCCTACAGTCCTATGTCTCTCCTGGAACACATGACTATAAAAGGAATGAAGAGAGTTTATGGGGACGACTGTGTATCCCCGTGTAGAGGAAGTGCGTGCTACGATAATGGCCAGGGTGTGTGACGTGACGGTAGGTAAGGGGACAACCACCACCTCCACCCTATTATGTTGGGTCTAATGGTATCTGATTTGATGTTGTGTGTTATTATAGATGGTGTGTATGTATGTGTGTCATTTATGTGCATGTGTTTCTCCTGTGTGTGTATGTGTGTGTGTGTGTGTGTGGGGGTAATATTTGATGTGCGTTTGTTTCTTATTTATGTGTATGTGAGTGTGTTTCAGTGACTGTTAATGTTGTTGGTTATAGGTTGTGTTTGTAGTGGAGACAGCATTGCATCTAAAGTTTCAATTCTTCTCCCCCCCTCATCTCCCCTCTTCCACTCCCCTCCCATCACCTCTCCCCCTCTCCCCGCCCTTCAACGTTCCCCTCTTTCCTCTTCTCACCCTTTTTCCTCTTCCCTTCCGTCCACAACTTCCCGCTTGTTTTATTTTCAACCCCTTCCCCTTTTCATATCCTCCTCTCTCTTCATCATTCCTATCTGTTTTCCTTCAATCCTCTCTTCTCTTTTTTACTTGTCTACTCTCCTATTCTCCTCTGACCTCTTCCCACTTCTTCCATTTTATCCTTATATTTTTCTGTTGTTTCATTTTCATTCTTTCTCGTCTCACTCCTCTCTCAAAATATTTACCTTCCTCTCTCCCTTAGTCTTCCTTTCCATTCTCTTTTCTCCTTTCCTTTTTTTACGCCTTCACCTTCTATTCTCTGTTTTCGCTCCTCTCTCCCTCCATCTTTTCTTTTCATTTTCACTCCTCTTCTCAATTCACCTCCCTTCTCATTTCCTGTACTCTGGTTTTATTTTCAACTTTCTCCTCTCCTTTCTTCCTCTTTCATTTCTTCTTTTTCTTCTGCATCTCTTTTCTCCTCTCTCCCTTCCCACTTCTCTTCATTCATATTTCCTTGCTCTCTTCTACTCTCCTGCCACATTCAGCCTTTACATGAAACAGCAATACACAACGTCTATCCTTATATATTGCATTTGATACACCAACACAAACAACTCCATAATAATACCACCTCCAAACCCAACGTTGCTCTATGCATCAAATATGGATCACACAAACACATAGTGGTATACTCACAAACGTTGAACACACATACATATAATATTAATATCTACACAGACATACATACATGATATACACACATACGTATACACAGAGTAGACCGACACCCCCCACCCACACACACACACACAAACACCCACCTCTGGCCATCTCATATATTAAGCACTACTACAAATAGACAAAGTATGCCCGGTCTATAAAAATGATTATTGAATGGATACTTGTTTACTTGAATGACCAGAGGAGCAGTCGATAGGTAGCCAGAGTTAGCAATACTAATAATGAAGAGTGAATGTCAATACAGAAATGGAAATAGTGTTGTCGAGTGGTGAACTTCTTGAACTGGAGACACATTAGTGAAAGAGGAAGCCTAATAATATCGATGAGTAGAATTAGTTAATTATGAGTTAATCTGGTAAGAGATGTTATTAAAGATATACTGATGGGCGCATAGTTTATTCATGGTAACCAATGAATAAATATATATATATATGAGTTCACATCTCCCTGTTGAATAGTTTAGTAAAGACCATGGCAGAGACGACCCGAGCGTTTCGTAGTCGGATTTTTGTGTAATTGTCCACCGCTTCCCCGTAAATGACCACCATTTCCAGAAACCCATGTTACAAATACAAGCAGTTTAACTAGGAATGCTTACGGGGAGATACTCTTGTTGGTAAATTGGAAGGTCTCTGATTCCTCCAAACTATTTCCACGAAGCAGATCCCCCTGTTAGTACCCACTGAGGGTGTCTGTTTCCCCTCGGCAGAGTTTGGAGGAATCGCAGACCTTCCACTTCACCCATCAAGAAAATCTCTCCTTAAGTGGTATTGTCATGTGTTTGTAGCAGGACTTAGATGCTTCTATACTTGCAATTTTAAATATATATTCAAATAACTAAGATATAATTTTGCAAACGAAACCTTCAAATTTGCACAGGCAATAACCAACATACCCTTTTCAATGTTCGCACTTTCAGCAACAAGGGAAATTTTGCGTAAGGAATTCCTTTAATACCCAAACCCCTCTCCCTTCACTCATACAGATCTCAACCTTATAACTTTTGAGGGGCAAGGGTCGGGAATCTCTTAATTGATTTGGTTTTCACATTCATTAGAGCTTTATTTCTCTTTGTTCCGACATCGTTCCCTCCCTCACTCCCTCCTTCCCTCCCTTGCGATACAGAACTTTGGCTATCGTTTCTTTCCAAGTGGTGAGGGTGAGGATGGACAGAGTAGGAATGGTGAGTGGTGTTGGTGGTGTTGGTGGTGTGTGTTGAGGTTAAGGGATGTAGGAATGAGACTGGTTTTAGTGATGGGAGTGAGTATACGGTTGGTAGATAATATGGTGATGATGATGATATTGAATGGTGGTTGGATGACAATTCGTGCCGGGGTGGTGATAAGAGTAAGTGGTGGTGACGTGTGTTGGTGTGTGTGTGTGTGCGTGTGTGTGTGTTGTGGTGATAAGTAAGTGCTTGGAGTAGGGATGCTGCAGCCTGTGTGCCGATGTTAGTTGGTGTCTTTATTGATTATATTGTTAGAAGGTTGTGTTGAGAAGATAGTTGTGGTGATGATAAGGAAAGTAGATTAG
>JAWZYT010003298.1:2500-52500 GCA_034508575.1 Petrolisthes manimaculis
TTCTCTCTCTCCCTCACTCCATCCCTCCCTTTCTCTCTCCCTCACTCTCTCCCTCCCTTTCTCTCTCCCTCACTCCCTCCCTCCTCTCTATAACAAGCACTGGAGTGGGTTGTGTGTTGTTAAGAAAACCCGACTGTAGGACTAGGTATTAAATTCGTTCGAGACGCCTGGACACATGGATCTTGAAAACTCTAAGTTAATTAAGATGATAGCATGGGTTTGATACATTGGAGAGCCTTGATTCCTTTAATATATGTCACTGGAGCCTTCAAACTACTCCACGAAACAGATCCATCCACACACACACACACACACACACACACACACACACACACACACACACACACACACACACACACACACACACACACAGATACGAAATCATATGCTAATGCCCACTTTGCCCTCAGATTTGCATACGGTCCAAAACTAATGAAGGTGAGGGGAAATCTACTCGCTATATAGGATATCTTTACTTATTTTTTCTTATAACTTGGAGGAGGAGGAGGAGGAGGAGGAGGAGGAGGAGGAGGAGGAGGAGGAGTAGGAGGAGGAGGAGGAGGTGGAGGAGGAGGAGGAGGAGGAGGAGGAGGAGGAGGAGGAGGAGGAGGAGGAGGAGGAGTAAAGAATGGATGGAGAGAGAAGAATAGAAGAATAATTAGGAGAAAGAGAATAAGCGAAGAGTGGAGAGGAATGAATGGGAGGAGGAAAAGCAGAAGGAAAGAATGGAAAGGGAGGAATAGAAGGAAGACAGAGAAAGCAAAGAGTGGAGAAGGAGAAGTATGGGAAATAAATAAATAGAATGATAAGTATGGGGGGAAATAAAAAGAGGAGAAAAGAGAATGAGAAAAAATAAGAAGAGAGAAAGAGAGAAAGTGAGATAAATGCGAAGGAAGAGGAGGAAAATAAGAAGAAAGAGAAGAAAAGGAGGAATTTGAGACTCGTCGTTCTTGCTTCATAATATTCATCGTTTTCTTCTTCTTCTTTGGATAAATATTTATAAGGATATTGCTGTGTTATGAAGATGCAATTTTAATAGTGTATACTTTAACGAATATATTCTAGTTTTGTTCTACATAGGCTTTAAGTGAACACAATCTAATATAAATATGTTAATTTATATTATTTCATTAATGTTCCTTTACCTATAACAGAAACAGTATTATCACTCGTAATGGCTTCACTGACAAACATTGTGGAGGAATTACAATCGATATATTGAGTTTGGTTCATAACATTATCATTTCATTACTGTTTGCTGATCAATGTTCCAGGTTTTATCAGTGTTTACTTTTATTATGGTGGAGAGGCAAGATGTCAATACTTGGGTAACCTCGGCAGACTGGTAGCAGCAGGACAGTGGCTCGCTGGACATGGTCAGTCAAGGATTATCATGACTCCTGCTACAGCTGTCTCGAAACTGTTGCTGTTCTTGACTGCTGCATTTCAAGGAGAAGCATTTGGTGGAATAAGAAGATCGGGGAGAGAGTGGTCTGAAGAAGCAACCGGCCTGGCAGATGAAGCTGAGCGAGCAGTGACAATAGTAAGACATGTGATGAAGGGTCCAGCAAGAGGCCGAACTCTGACTTTCAGCCTTGATACAACTCTTCCCGCCACAGTGAAGGACGCCATCTCGAGTCTGCCACAGTTCCAGCCTCCTGTCTCTGATTCACTCCATGTGGCTCTCTTTTCCAATCTGTCCCACCAAACAACTTCCCTGGGCTCAGTCACACATCCTCCCCGCCACTTGCTGCTAGTTAGCCTCAGATCTGGACACGATGTTACTGCCCTACTGACACAACCGTGACTGAGTGGTGTACAGAGCCTGGCACTTGTGACGCCAGTGTCAGGTTCACTGGTCACTTATACTCTCCTGCCCTTCTGTTCACCTTCACTACATTACCTAGGCCACTGGAGTACCCACATCTTCCCCACCTGGGAGTCACTCTTCCCAGATCGTTTCCTCAACACCTGTCACACTGTTTTCCATGTGGCCATGAAACTTGAAGACCCTCCCTATTTTTACAGGAGACGCCTACACAGTCAACCAGTTGGAGTATCTGTTAATATGCTACGGGCTCTATCAACCAAGCTGAATTTCTCCTATGACGTCACTGAAGACTCTTTGGATGGTACCTGGGGAGTGTTGGAAGGGGGCAAGTGGTCAGGGATGTTGGGGATGGTGAATCGAGGTGAATATAATTTCACTGGTAATGGATTCATACAAAGTTTGGAACGAATGGAAGCATTTGACTTCGGCGAATACATATATCAAGACAAAGTGTCGGTGTTCCTGAGGAAGCCCGTACCTGTACAAGCCTGGATGGACTTGGTGAGGCCCTTCAGTGTGGGTGTGTGGGCGGCTCTGCTGGTGACACTCCTGCTGTCCTCCGCCTTCTTCACACTTCAAGTTAGTCAGTCACGAGGCCCTTGTTACATGTATCGAAGAAATTGGGTGACTATAATTTTATAACATTGTGCCACGGAGCAACACTTCTTCTCGTAGTTATTAAAAATGTAATTGTCCTTACTGGAGCTCTATGAATTCTCCAAACTACTTCGGGCAACAGATTCCCTATTAGAAATACTGAATGGTTCTGTGGCCTGGATTAAATTGGAGGATTTATAGAGCTACAGTAAGGGCCTTTCATTTTTTTTTAACTACGGGCCTGAGTGCTTTCTATTTCCCCAGCTGACAGTTATTATGGTGAAGGTATAAAGGTGTAATAATTTGTGTTCGTTTTTACTAGCATCATAATAGTAAAAGAATATTGTGAAAGAAATCCTATTAGGTCCCCTTGAAAATGGATCACACCTTTTAATTAATGAGAGATTGTGTGTGTGTCTGTGTGTGTATGTGTGTGTGTGTGTGTGTATGTGTATGTGTGTGTGTGTGTGTGTGTATATGTATGTATGTATGTGTGTGTGTGTGTGTGTGTGTGTGTGTGTATATGTATGTATGTATGTATGTGTGTGTGTGTGTGTGTGTGTGTGTGTGTGTGTGTGTGTGTGTGTGTGTTAAGGAATGATATAATTATTATCTTGTAACCTCAGTGCATGGGCTAAAATAATGGTCTATAATAAATGTGTTGTACTATTACAGGCCAGGGTACAGAAAAGATCCAACAGGTCCGTCAGCAGTTTGTACCTGATGCGTGTGTTGCTGAGTCAGAGTACCCCACCCTCAGATCAGCCCAGGTCTCGTCTCTTGGTGTCCGTGTGGCTCCTAGTTTGTCTCATCCTCACCTCGGCTTTCACCTCAAATCTGGTCGGTATATTCACCACCAATACCTTCCCAGCCCCCATCACCTCACTCTCACAGTTGGCTGCTCAATCTACCATTAGGTTTGTTATACTCTGTCGTTCGTCTATTTTTGTGTGTTTACATCAACTTACGATCATGGTTTAAGGGGGTGCGGGAATAAGGGGACAGACAGGATTGGGGGGTGGGGGTGGGGGTGTTTGGGGGATTGGTACCCAGGTCTTGTTGAAGTTTCGAATCATTTGACACAGTAATGAACCAATTATAACGTTTATTTATTTATCCTGTTTCACATTTGCTCGATCAGGCTACTCGATGCAAGGCTGGTTACATATTTTAGATTGCGAGTGTACAGTCGGCGGCAAAAGTCCTGTCGCCTCACTTGCTTCACCGAGGCACGCGATGTTCATAGACTCGAGATTATTAGGTGTAGAAAACGTGTGTATTTCTGCATGTCTCAGTGAATCAAGTGTGGTGACAGGACTTATGCCGCCGACTGTACACGACGCCTCCCTTCAGGTTAACAGCACCAGACCACGGCAGCTTCGTCTCTAACCAATTGAAACGAGCAGAGGACTATGTTAGTTTGCGTCGATTTCGGGGACGTATTGAGCTGTTCCCGCTGGAGTGTGAGGCGGTGGGAGGCATGACAGCAGGTACCCATGGCTTTGTAGAGGTGGCCACTCACACTATGATCATGCTGACAACTAAATACAAGGTAACTTAGTAAACACCCGTAGTTTAAAAAAAAAATTGAGGGCCCTTACTGGAGCTCTATGAACCCTCCAAATAATCCAGGCCACAAAATGCTTCAGTGTTTCGAATAGGGAATCTGTTGCCTGGAGTAGTTTGGAGAGTTCATAGAGCTCCAGTAAGGGCCCTCAATTTTTTTAAGCTCGACTCAAATCTTCTGAATCATTCATTGGTGAGGGGGAGAGTCCGAGAGTGTGGCCAGGGTATGTGTGACAACAATAACAACAACAATAACAACAACAACCACAACAACAACTACCACAACAACAACCACAACAACAACAACCACAACAACAACCACAACAACAACAACCACAACCACAACAACAACCACAGCGACAACAACAACAACAACCACAACCATAGGCACCAACACAAAGCATTTTATTGGTAATTTTGATAAGAGAGAGAAAGAAAAGCTTAGGGCAGAGAAAAGATATCGTAGTAGAGATCAGGGTATAGAACAACAAAATAATAAATAGGGATACTCTTTTCCCGACCTCCATCCATCCTCTTCTCCTTCCTTACCTTACCTTACCTTTCTCGAGATCAGAAGAGGAACTGGTACCGAGTGAAAGAGGCCTTCCTTACCGTGGAAATGTCGTGGGTTTACAAGAAGGGCACAGCGTGGAAAACTAAACTAGACGAGAACATCAAGTGGCTCAAATACACAGGCGTCATCGAGCAGTGGTACAAGGTGGGTGTGAAGGGAGAGAGCAAATGACAGTCAAGTTAATTACTATTTAATCCATATTATATTAATTTTAAAGTGATAGAGAGATGCCAGTCAAGTTATATTTAATCCCCTTAGTCTTAAAGGGAGAGAGGAAATGACAGTCAAGTTAATTACTATTTAATCCATACTATATTTAAAGGGAGAGAGGAAATGAAAGTCAAGTTAATTACTATTTAATCCATACTATATTAATTTTAAAAGTGATTTAGGGAAGACAGTAAGTATAATTATATAAACATTAGTCTACCAATGCTATAATTATGTAAAGTGTCAGTCAGTTATATTTATTCCTTAGTCTACTTATGCTATATTAAAAGGGATAGATGGAAATGCCAGTCGGTAATTTATTCCTTGGTCTGTCATTGCATTATCTAAACTCTTTGTCTACTCTCGTTTTGGTAAATTGGAGGGCTACCGATTCCTCCAAACTATCACAGGCAACAAATTACCTCAGTGATACTAATGGGGGTTCTGTTTCGTGATACTGTGTGGAGGAATCAGATTGGCTGTAAGTAGCCCGTGGTTCCCGTCAATATTAAACTGTGTAAAATTTAAGAATGGTATTTAGATTAGGGTGTGTAGTGTTTAATCACCATCACCCTTTTGAGATTGTGTAATTTGCACACTTTTTGTATATATATATACAGTGTATGTATTATTGTACTGTCTCAATAAAATGTCAAATTCAAAAAAATTCGAGATTAATGAGTGTCGCTCTAGATGAGACAATGGAGCTTCATGATGATGTTGGTTTCGAAGCAGTGAATGGTTTTGATATTCTATTTGTATGAGCTATTGTTATGATTTCGAAGCAGTGTTGTCGGGTACTAGTCCTCGCCATGAATGAAGGCTTACGAATAAAATTATAAGTTAATTAAGAGTGAACTATGCTTTTGTGAACACGGGAGTTGGTTGTAGACGGGAAACTTGAACTGCTCACTCTCATTTTTTATTTCACTCTCATTTTTTATTTCACTCTCACTCGTTATTTCACTCTCACTTTTTATTTCACTCTCACTTTTTATTTCACTTTCACTCGTTATTTCACTCTCACTTTATATTTCACTCACTTTTTATTTCTCTCTCACTTTTTATTTCACGCATATATAACAATACTCATGCCAGTTTCATTCAATAATTATTACAATTCCTTTTAACAAAAACACTGAAAGTTTTGTGTTCTTTTACGTATAATTAGAGTTGACTCTGACTTGAAGTTTTCTTTCTTGTGTCCGCCGTGTGTTGTATCGTGTGTTGTATCGTGTGTTGTATAGAGTGTTGTATCGTGTGTTGTATCGTGTGTTGTATCGTGTGTTGTATCGTGTGTTGTATAGAGTGATTTGGTTTTATAAAATAATATATGAACATTGGTAAATCTGGAGCAACTGATTCCGCCAAACAATTCCAAGCAACAGAACACGATTATTTTTGTTCATCTGGTCCTGTTTCCGGGCATACTGTGGAGGAATCATAACACTCCAATGTAACAAAAGTGAATTACCTCCTGAATTAAGTAACATTCATTCATTACCTTCAACTAATGTGGGTCAAAAACTCAGAGAAATCCATTATAATATAAGTGCGACTCTAGAACAGTTGACTCTCATTGCATTGTTTATGAAGCTTCAGTGTGTGGTACAGTAGAGAGAGAGAGAGAGAGAGAGAGAGAGAGAGAGAGAGAGAGAGAGAGAGAGAGAGAGAGAGAGAGAGAGAGAGTAGGAAGATTCACGAAACAATCCACATGAAGTGAACTTTGTTGCTTAAGGGTAGGGTATAGTTATGACATTTATGGAGATTGTGATTCCTCCAAACTATTCCAAGCAACAGGATACCATTATATTTCTTCATCTGGGTCTGTTTCCTGGCATACTTTGGAGGAATCAAGGTGCTCCAATCTATCAAAAGTATACTCTCCCCTTAAGGAACTGAATCACATAAATTTCTTAAACAGTACAGTACAGTCGGCGGCAGAAGTCGTGTCGCCTCACCTGCTTCACCAAGACAGGCAGTGTTCATGGACTCGAGAAATTAGCACGTTTTCTACACCTAATAATCTCGAGTCTATGAACATCGCGTGCCTCGGTGAAGCAAGTGAGGCGACAGGACTTTTGCCGCCGACTGTACATCAGGGTCCAGAGAATACATTACAGGGTCACTCAATGGCCGAGGAAATGGAGTCTTGCTACACGAGTCACACCGGTGGTTGTCCGAATATCAATTATTTTCTGTGCCTCCATTAACGTTTGGTTTCAACAGTTCTTTTGTTGTTGTTTCTTTCATCTCATGAAGTATTAAGGGGGTGTGGGAATAGGGGGACAGGCTTGGGGAGGGGTTAGGGGGGTTTTGGGGTGTGTGGATATAGGGAAACAGGCTTGGGGGGGAGGTAGTTTTTTCTTTTTTTTTGGGGGGGGGGCTGCGCGAGTAGGGGGATAGGCTGGAGGAGGTTAGGGAGGTGCGGGAATAGGGGGACAGGCTTCCTACCCACCCCAAGCCTGTCCCCCTATTCCCGTACACCCCCAGACCCCCACCAAGCCTGTCCCCTACTCCCACACCCCCTGAAAGAGAGGGATGCCTTACCGAGTAAAGACGATCATTAGGTAATACATAGGGTATGTGTGTGTGTAGTGTCAATGTTTACCTCAGTAATGTCTGGCGTCCATGTCTCCCCGTCACTGTTTGTCCCTCATCGACCTGTGAGTGGTGGGAAGCGAGTCCTTTCCTCTTCATCCACGAGTCTCTTGGTTTGGTTGGTTAGTTGGTTGGTTGGTTGGTTCGTGTTTTTTTTTTTTTTTTTTTTTTTTTTTTTTTTTTTTTTTTTTTTTTGGTTTGGTTTCTGTAGCCATAATGATTAAGGAGAGGAATGCAGTGTTGGTAAATAGGGAGTAACTGATTCCTCCAAACTATTCTAAGTAACAGAACCACCATTATATTTGTTAATCTAGTTCTGTTTCCTAGCATACATTGGAGGAATCAAGGCACTCCAATGTACCAAAAGTGTAATGCTCTCCTTAAGGGGGTGTGGGAATAGGAGGACAGGCTTGGGGGGGGGGGTTAGGGGACAGGCTTGGGAGGGGTTTTTGGGTGGTGCTGGAGTAGGGGGTCAGGCTTAAAAGAGGGGTTAGGGGGTGCGGGAATAGGGGACAGGCTTTATACCCACTCCAAGCCTGTCCCCCTATTCCTGCATCCCCCGCACCCCCCCCCCCAAGCCTGTCCCCTACTCCCGCACCCCCTTAATGGTGATTGCTATGACGGTGACATAAATCGAACGTAACTTATGTACACACTTAAAAATACCTACCTGGAATATCTTGGTGAAAACGAGCACTTATGTGGAGACCAAGGCCTATACAGACTAGGCCGAGGTCCAGACATAATCCAAAGACTTGATTTATGATGGTGTGTAGTCAGTTTATGGTCGACGTAAGACTTATGACACCCACTTAGCGATAGTAAGTACCGGCCCTGATTCCTCACCAAATAAATGTTACCAGCTCAAATGGCATTAATATCTAAGTACGTGGTCGCGAATTTACGAGCTCGGGTGTACAGTTATACACATACTAGCCTCCTTCATATTCTACTCTATCGTAGTGTACATTCTTTTATAAATCCCTCGTCTGCAGATCACACTTACTATGCCTGCTTCATATTCTGCTCTATCTACACTATTTTATAAATCCCTCGTCTGCAGATCACACATACTATGCCTCTTTCATATTCTGCTCTATCGTAGTACATTCTTTTATAAATCCCTCGTCTGCAGATGGAGCTCCAACATCTGGACGTGGGCAGGAAGAGGCGAGGTCGTGGTAAAGGGGTGAATGACGACCCGGATACAACAGGGGGTCGTGGTCGTCCCCTCACCACAAGCCATCTTCAGGGACTCTTCTTTCTCCTTGGGCTGGCGTGGGTCTTCTCCATTGTCGTCTTTCTCCTTGAAAAGACACACCAGAAAATGTGTTGCTCCTTCTGTCCAATTGGTTCTGTTCCTCTTCCTTTTACACCTGACTCCTAGCTCCCTCACTCCTTCCACCTGACTCCCTCACTCCTTCCACCTGACTCCCTCACTTCTTCCATCACTCCTTCCACCTGACTCCCTCACTCCTTCCACCTGACTCCCTCACTCCTTCCACCTGACTCCCTCACTCCTTCCACCTGACTCCCTCCCTATCCCAGCCCTCTTCTTGCCTTCTTCATGCTCAACAACCTTTTCTACAGCTGGAGGTCATTGCTTCTAGAAATGTTAAAAATACTTAAAAGGTATAAATGTCACTCTGATCTTAAGGGGCCTGTGATCGCGAATAAAATTGGAGACTTCTGATTCTTCCTGACCATGCCACGAAACAAACTCCTTCCCTATAGGTGGTGTTTCGTGGCAATATTTGAAGGATTAATTTTTCTCCAACTTTTAGACTACATCACAGGGTCCCTTAAGGCAATCAATGTCCGCCATTCAACGTTTAAACTTTCCCTTGTTTCTCAATCAAAATGTTCTCACTTTTTCTCCTTCCTTTGCTGGTCTTATAATTATATATCCTGAGCTGTACAGATGTCATTTGACGGAGCCATTTCACAATACTTCATTCCTCATTTACATGACACAGAAAAAAAAAGCCGTGGTCAAAGAGTTAAATATAAAGATGATCTGCTGTACAGAGAACAATATTACTTAATGGTTTATTTCAGTCTATTTAAATGTTCATCCTTTTCTACACGCACTTTAAGCCTGCCATTGAAAGCAAATATTAGTCCTTTATGATAAATGAAAATAAGATGATCAGTCACTGTTATTTTAATGTTTAATGAGTTACTTTAGTGCCACAAGTGGTCGATACCTCAAGAGTAAAGATGGCAGCCTAGACGCCAGACTAATGTGTTTGATTGTGGTTCAGTGAGCAGAGGTGTGTGGTTGAGGAAGGTTGGTAGCTCTTAGTGTAATCATGTTACCTAAGTTTCTTATTCTATTGCTTCTGTTATTGATTGTTGTGACCTGTACAGCGGCACCAAGTGGGCTTGCAGGATCTGCAGCTAAGTGGTCTAAAAGCACAACTGCAATGAACGAAAAAACACGATTCTTAGTAGAAATTTTGGAGCAATTGGTGAGAAGTGCTGCTCGAAATAGAAGTCTACAATTACATCTGGATCCATCACTACCTGCTGCCACCAAGGACGCCTTAATGATGTGGAGTAATGCCTACAATCCTTCCCTTGTAGCACCACTCCACGTCGTCATAGTAATGTCTTACTCATCCTTTTCAATCACTTTCTCAAATCTTGTTGCTTACACATTCAGCCACTTGCTTTTGGTCAACTTGGAATTCGATCGGAATGCTACTACCTTGTTGATGCAACCCATACTGAGCGGTGTTCGTAGTTTGGCATTGCTGACTCCAGTGTCGGCCAAACCAGGGCCACTGGCCACCTATACTTTGCTTCCTTTCTGTTCACCTGGGCTTCAGTACCTGGGTGACTGGAGTCAACACACCTTCCCCACCTGGGAATCACTCTTCCCCGACCGCTTCCCCAGTACGTGCCGGGCCACCTTCCGCCTCGCTACATGGATTAATGACGAACCTTTCCTGTATCACAGACAACAAGATAACAAGACAGTGGGAGTTTCTGTGACTCTGTTGCACTTACTGGCAAACAAACTCAACTTTTCCTATACAATGACAACCAGATCTGTGGATGGTTTGTGGGGATCAGAGGAGAACGGAGAGTGGAATGGGCTGCTGGGTATGATACAACATACCCAGTACGATTTTACCATCAATAGCTTTTTACATACAGAGGATCGTTTGGCTGCTTTTGATGTGGCCGAACCCATAACCTATAACGAAGTGGCAGTGTTCCTTCAGAAGCCCGCAGCTTTACCCAAGTGGATGAATCTAGTGCGGCCCTTTCCTATCAGGATTTGGGTACTTTTGAGCGCGACCCTCCTTCTCGCCTCTGGCTGCTTTGTCCTTCAGGTTAGTCCTTGCCACTCAGCCTTCCTTATTGTTTTGGTTGTGTGACTTGAATCTGCTCTACATAATATTTGCAGTTCCAATTTAAGGGGAGGGTATAGTTTGGACATTTTTGGAGATAATGAATTCTCCAAACTCTTCCCAGCAACAGAACACCATTATTTTTGTTCATCTGGTCCTGTTTCCTGGCATACTTTGGAGGAATCAAGGCACTCCAATGTACCACAAGTATACTCTCTCCTTAGCCACCTATAGTGTTAGGGTTATTATAAGAGATTATAAAGTTACATATGTTAAAGATAACAAATGATTTCACTGAATTATTCCCCCAGCGATGACTAAACCTAAACTATTACACTCAGTTGAGGAGAAAAATATGGCTCTCAAACAATTAAGAATGTAGGTACTGCCTATTATTGTATGAATTGAGTAAATAATTTGTACGCAAGGTTAAAAAAACAAAAAAACTATCGGTTCATTTCTCGTGTGAAAGTTTCATACACCTCAAACGATAGATACTGAATAATTGCTTGTTTATTCCCTAAGCATCATGAACCTTGTCCATCATTTGCAGAACCATCAGACACTTTATGTTCAATATATTTTGTTTTACCTTGTGTATGTTGAGTAATATGTATCAGTATAATTGTAGCACTAGAGAAGCCACCTCATCTCACCTATACGTATTTCTTCTTCAGGCCAAAGTAGGTGGTCGAGGCTGGAATGCTGACTTGGGTCCTCTGCGAGCCATCCTGGGACAAAGCTCTCCATGTCTTACAGAACCACGACTGTTTGTTGGTCTGTGGCTGCTAATCTGTTTTGTCCTCACCGCAGCCTACACCTCCAACCTGGTGGGAGTATTCACCAAACCAGCCTTCCCACCACTACTAACTACACTTTCACAGTTACTTAGCAGTGAGATAAGGTTAGTAGCATTTACCCACTTTTGGTAGAAGATTAGTGTTGAAGATCTGAAATAGTTATCATTATGTATTCAAACTCTAGTTTTCTTCCTGTCCTGGTTAGCTATGCTAACATTTACGTGAACGTAAAGTTTTTTTTTTTTTTTTTCAAAATGCATCATAGGCGTTAGCCGTGTGCGAGAGTGTTAACCAGCTGAGGTAATCTATAATGGTTCAAGGAGTATTCAGGTAACGTACCATCAATCTCACCATGTGATTACGTACTCCCATCGGCGAAGGAAAGAAAAGTCGAGTGATTTAGCGAAGCGGGGAACCTACTTCCGGGAGAACTAGGTGTGAAGAGAGGACTAAGGACGAACCAAGCGCCGCCTCAGTTCTATATCCTCGGCTGACAAGTGTAAACAGTTCATCTCTGTCATGGGTTATTACAGGGAGGATTTATGGGAGCGTGATTGGCTCTCTGACGTCACACAGTTCCAAACTCCTGCCTCTCCTATATAAATTCATTTTTCCTCGCTATAATGACGTCACTAACATACATATGACTATCAGTACACAATGTATATCAACGACACTTCATGATAAACTTACGAGATTTGAAGGAGTTATTTAAATCAATAACTTAATATACTCGGTAATTACGTTATGAGTAGAGATGAGTGGATTGGTTTGGGAGGCTGCAAGCTACGGCAAAATCCGCAGATCACAGGGGGACACAGCCGCCGAATTTAAATTCTCTATGACGCCATCCTCGACTCATGACAATGCGAGACTGTGGTTGGAGGAGGTGGTTCCTTATTCTGGAGGACGTATAGTTGTATCGGCTGTGTCAAGGATTGTGCTGTTTGTTGGAATAAGCTTTACAAATATTACCCCAAATTTGGTGATACAGGTACACCCATTTCCCCTTCCTTATTTGCCAGACTTACCACTCCAGATGTGGGCACTGCCTTAGTGGAGTTTCTGAAAAATGAGAACGTGCCAATTATCCGGGCCTTCAGAGGACGTGTAGACCTGTACGCTAATGAGAATCAATGTGTTGCTGCCACGGCGAGGGGAACACATGGATTCGTCGGTGGCACAACTTACACGAACCTCCTTTTTGCTAGAAAGTTCAAGGTATGTCCTGGGATTTTATACCTAAATTATTGTGTAAGAACAAATCACAAGAGGGAATTTTTATTATATATTTGTAATTATTTGTTGTTTTTCTGTCATTTAGTTAGTTATTGAAGAGCTTCATCATAAATCGATCTGTGAATCTGTCCTACCCAAAATGCAGCTCGGGAACTGGTACAAGCTAGAAGAACCTTTCAACAGTTTTGGGAAAGGATGGATTTATAAGAAAACGCTGCCCCTTAAAGAGAAGATGAACAAGTACATCAGGAAGCTAAAAGAAGTTGGACTGATGGATTTCTGGCTGAAGGTGAGGCTAGGAGTCAATATACATGCCTTCATAATTAATTATACCCTTAACAATGATTATGGATGGCAAGTAAATAATGCTTACTTTATTATACTTACTTTATTATGCTTACTTTATTATGCTTACTTTATTATGCTTACTTTATTATGCTTAGGTTCCTCCTCATATGAAGTAGGGGGTAGAGTTAAAGTACAGTCGCGAGCACTAATAAGTTTACAGGTGTGCTTCGAATACCTAGAGAGACAGTAAATGAATTCACAATGAGATCTCCATTGGAATTACTTTAGTTGGTGAAATTAAACCGTTCGAAGCATCAACCAAACTGTTCGAACCATCAACCAAACCGGTGAACTTATTTGTGTTCGTGACTGTACATATTTTTCTAATGGTGTTTGTGTTATGCTGTATGTGTGTGCATTTGATATTAAGGGGGTGCGGGAATAGGGGGCCAGGGTTGCAGACATACAATAATAACTTTTTCTTCGTCGTTTTTTCTTTTCTTTGTTTTTGGGTTCAACGAGAAGAATGAACATGAAGCCCTTGGGTACACTGCTGAAGGGAAGAGTGTTGGCAAGGGCGTGGATGGCGTAGTGACAGGAGGAATGGGCCCTCTCACCACCAGCCACCTTCAGGGACACTTTTCTCTCCTGAGCCTTGCCTGGGCCCTCTCCATTTTACTGTTCCTCCTTGAAACGATACACAAGAAGTCGTGTTGTCACTTCCTTACTACCTCTCCTCCTGTATCTGACTAACACCTTCACTCTCTCCTTCACACACTCCCTTCCTTACTACCTCTCCTCCTGTATCTGACTAACACCTTCACTCTGTCCTCCACACACTCCCTTCCTTACTACCTCTCCTCCTGTATCTGACTGACACCTTCACTCTCTCCTCCTCCACATGAAAACTTCCCTCAACACTCCTTCATCCATGCATCTTGACTCCTGTTCATCTTACTCCTGCTTCTCTCTAGTCTCTTCTCTTAAATTGAAGGGGTTTGAAGGCTGATAAGCAAGTTTGGCTGCTACTACATGATGCATAGGACCTCAAAGAACATATTTAGCAAAGAATTGAAACATGGAAAATTGAGGCCAAAATTAGGAGGTAACAGTGTACCATCCCCTTAACTGACACTCCCTTCCTTCCTTCCTTCCTTCCTTCCTTCCTTCCTTCCTTCCTTCAACTACGGTAACTATTTCAACCCGGTATGAAGTGTTCCGTTCCTCCACTTAAGGACCCTGTGTTGTACTCAGATAATTGGAGGTTAACGAGTCCTTCAAATATTGCCACGAAACACTACCTATGTGGAAGGAGCTTGTTTCATATCATGGTCAGGAGGAATCAGAAGCCTCCAATTTCCATCACAGGGTCCTTAACTCCAACAGTGTCGTTTGCTCGTGAAAAGGGTTTTATTTGGGGGTTGGGTTATTTTGGGGGGGAGGTGCGGGAATAGGGTACAGGCTTGGAGGCGGGGGGATTAGGGGAGGTGTGGGAATAGGGGGACAGGCTTTCTACCCCTCCCCCAAGCCTAGCCTGTCCCCCTATTCCCGCACCCCCCCCCCAAAAAAAAAAAAAAAAAAAAAAACCTGTCCCCTACTCCCACACCCTCTTTAAAGTCACACAGCCTCAACCTTGTCAATTTTTTTTGTTTTCAACTAATTTTCAGAGTTGTTTTTTTTAGGATATTTATGATTCTGGATGAAGCACGAAGGAAACGAGAACAGAGGATGAGAGTTGGAGAATGAAGGAAACGAGAACAGAGGATGAGAGTTGGAGAATGAAGGAAACGAGAACAGAGGATGAGAGTTGGAGAATGAAGGAAACGAGAACAGAGGATGAGAGTTGGAGAATGAAGGAAAATGAAGTGGTGTAAAACCTACTTTATAAAATGTGGATAAGATGTTGCTATGTTTGTTTAGTCTTGGTTTGTTAGTCATATTATTCTGTCTAGAGGATTGAATGTTCTTTATTAAGGGGGAAGTTTTGTGTTGGTAATTCTGGATTAAATGTAAACTTCAAACAATTTCAAGCAACAGAACACCATTATATATTTGTTCATCTGGTCCTGTTTCCTGGCATACTTTGTGGAGGAATCAAGGTTCTCCTATTTACTAAAAAGAAACGCTCCCCTTAAACCTCTGTAAACAAATTAGAGAACCATGGGAGTTACAGATTTTCTTTTACTTTTTCTATACCTCAACCTCGAAACTGTAGGGAGTCAGGAGCTTGTGATTCTTGCCAGGCCTCGATATTATTGAACATTATGATATGTAGGGAAATATACTACAAACTTTCTTTAAGAAAATTTCTGTTTCATAATTAGTTTTTATTTAAAGAATTATTTCTTGCCCCAAATGTAGATGTGAATAGTATAGTATAAAATGAATATGAAGATAATTACTCGTTTACCTATAACTGGCTGTAATAATTCTAAATATTAATTATCAAATTAAAACACAGGATACTGCTTACTTAAAAGTAAATGAAGTGTATTTCCTACGTCTTATACAGAGTGAAGAAAGAGAAGTGAGGTAACAATAAACTTAAAAGAATCTGAATCTGAATATTTAATTTATACATTGTTCAGTGAATGGATCGATGTACTAGAAGTGTTTGTGGCTTGGCAGTGGGTTGGTGAGTGTAGAGTAGTGAAGTGGCTTGGCAGTGGGTTGGTGAGTGTAGAGTAGTGAAGTGGCTTGGCAGTGGGTTGGTGAGTGTAGAGTAGTGAAGTGGTTTGCCGAAATGCAGAGAAAGTTAATCCTGTTACTATTACTGATTTTGGTTTATAATATCACCGAGGCAGTATCAGGAAAGTGTGCAGCTATGGAGTCCCTGTACACTCGTACTAGGAATATCACTTATATGGCACAAAGAGTTGTGAAATTAGTAGAGGAGGTGGAAGAAGGACCCGCCAGACTCAGTAACTTGGTATTACATTTGGATCCTACTCTACCAGGTGAGGTACAGGACGCCCTCTCTAGGCCACAACGCCAATACTCGCCACGCAAAACGTCTCTCCTTCACATGATTGTTTTCATGGGGTCCGTTCCTGTCCCAAGCAGTCTAATGTCCACAATTGTTCATACATTCCATCACGTTCTTCTGTTGAATATTGGTTTAGATCACAATGTAATCTCCTTATTGGATCATCCGGTGTTAAGGATTGTGAAAAGTCTGGCGATGATTACGCCGATAAGAGCCGAGCTGAACCCACTGGCCACCTATACTTTGCTTCCTTTCTGTTCACCTGGGCTTCAGTACCTGGGTGACTGGAGTCAACACACCTTCCCCACCTGGGAATCACTCTTCCCCGACCGCTTCCCCAGTACGTGCCGGGCCACCTTCCGCCTCGCTACATGGATTAATGACGAACCTTTCCTGTATCACAGACAACAAGATAACAAGACAGTGGGAGTTTCTGTGACTCTGTTGCACTTACTGGCAAACAAACTCAACTTTTCCTATACAATGACAACCAGATCTGTGGATGGTTTGTGGGGTTCAGAGGAGAACGGAGAGTGGAATGGGCTGCTGGGTATGATACAACACACCCAGTACGATTTTACCATCAATAGCTTATTAAGTTCTCTGAAGCGTGCAACTGCTTTTGATGAGAGCGAGCCCTTGGGGTTTGACGACGTGACAGTGTTCCTTAAGAAGCCTTCACCGTTAACCAAGTGGATGAATCCAGTACGGCCCTTCTCTCTCAGGATCTGGGCACTTCTAGCTGTGGCCTTCATTCTCACCTCAGGCTGCTTGGTCCTTCAGGTCAGTTCTTGCTATTGATCCTCGGTTTCATGACCCTAGAATGTTTTTATAGTTTCACTTTACCATCACGTCAGTTTAGTAATACAGTGTTTAAATAACTGTTGTCGTAATGAAGCTGGAGGATTCCATAAAAATATCTAACGAGTATATTTGGATTATCTAATATAAAGTATTTCATGGAACAGATTCGTCTAGACTCTAAATGACCAACTAAATGTAAAGGTATTTTTTTAACCATCATTCTCTGACAAACACATTGCGTTTAAAGGGAATAATTACTTGTATAGGAGAAAAATAGATGAATGCTGAAGGTTTCAGAGTTGACAAGTTGTATAAAATTATAGGAAAGACTGAGAATACCGGTTGAATTAAATATTGCATAGGAAACTTTGTCAGAATAGGGGCGAGAATGAGTTGCTTGGCAAATGTTGCATGCTCTGTTGCATGCTGCCGAAGCAATCATCAATAAAAATAGTGTCCCAAAAATGAATGTGGAATTGATTGTTTGTTATCCAATTAGAACACAGACTTATTTATTTTACGTGGATGTCACCTTCGTTTCGTTAGACAACCTCAGTAAGGATGATGGACACTGGTGATATGAAAGTTGCCAATATATATATGCCAGGTAAACATATATTATGCCAGAAAGTAAATGCCTAAACAAGGTTATAAAATATTTTCCTTACTTTACCTCTAGAGTCTAAACGATAATCTACCCTTGTAAAGATCGCATTGGTATTCACAGGGTTGAAAGCTTGTACACAGTCTATCAATATATATGTAAATGAAGAAGCCACCTCATCTCACCTATACGTATTTCTTCTTCAGGCCAAAGTAGGTGGTCGAGGCTGGAATGCTGACTTGGGTCCTCTGCGAGCCATCCTGGGACAAAGCTCTCCATGTCTTACAGAACCTCGACTGTTTGGTGGTCTGTGGCTGCTAATCTGTTTTGTCCTCACCGCAGCCTACACCTCCAACCTGGTGGGAGTATTCACCAAACCAGCCTTCCCACCACAACTAACTACACTTTCACAGTTACTTAGCAGTGAGATAAGGTCTGTGCCATTTACCTACTGTAATATCTTTTCTTTCACAAAGTAGCACTTGTTTGGTAGTACACGTACAATTGCTAGCACTTCTAACTAGTACAAGAGAAGACTACTAACAACGCTGAGTGTACCATTAATAAGTACTGACAACTATACTTACTCCTCCCTCACTTGTATACACTCATCCCTTACTTGTATACACTCCTCCCTTACTTGTATACACTCCTCCCTCACTTGTATACACTCATCCCTTACTTGTATACACTCCTCCCTTACTTGTATACACTTATCCTTCACTTGTATACACTCATCCCTCACTTGTATACACTCCTCCCTCACTTGTATACACTCCTCCCTCACTTGTATACACTCCTCCTTCACTTGTATACACTCCTCCTTCACTTGTATACACTCATCCCTCACTTGTATACACTCCTCCCTCACTTGTATACACTCCTCCCTCACTTGTATACACTCCTCCCTCACTTGTATACACTCCTCCCTCACTTGTATACACTCCTCCCTCACTTGTATACACTCCTCCCTCACTTGTATACACTCCTCCCTCACTTGTATACACTCCTCCCTCACTTGTATACACTCCTCCTTCACTCATTTGTTGCCAGACTTACCGTTCTGGATCAGGTCAACATTATGATGGAGAGGATGAAGAACGATGCCAACCCATCCATCCGGCGCTTCAGAGAACGTTTGGACTCCTATGTTGACGATAGACAGGTGGTGGCGGCCATGGCAGCTGGCACACATGGCTACGTCTCCAGTGTCACTTACACCAGCCTCGTCCTTATCAACAAATTCAAGGCAAGTGAAACTCAATGGCAGTATATTTTCTCATGCATGTTATTATTTTCCTCGTTTTTCTCTTTTTTTTTTTTTGGACATATAAAACTGTCTGTCCATTCTGTCAAAATACAGATGAAGAACTGGTACCTGCTGAGGGAGTCTTTGAACAGCTTAAGGACAGTTTGGTTTTTCAAGAAGAACACACCCTGGAAGGAGAAGTTCAACAAAAACATTAGGAGACTTAAAGAGGCGGGGATACTGAGTTTCTGGCTCAAGGTGAGACTCTCAGTCCCTTTTTTTATATAGATACTGGAAAAGTTATATAATAAAATGATACTCAAAACTATTGATTAAAAAGTGTGCTTCCATATTTGGATGACAGGTAAACTTTGTATGCATATTAACAGTTTACTAGTCTACTTTTCTATTTGTTTATATTAAAGACTATCTATAATAGTCTTAGATGAATATTATACTAGATGAAACGTATACTAGTCTATTTTCTTATTTGTCCTTGGATTTAAACGACAAGAACGAACTCGGAGCCCTTGGGTACACCACTGACGAAGGAGTGGATGGCGGGAATAAAGGAGCGGGACGACCGGGTAGCCCTCTCACTACGAACCACCTGCAGGGACTCTTTACTCTCCTGGCTCTGGCATGGGCTCTCTCCACTCTGATCTTCCTCCTCGAGATTATACACAAGAAGAAGCGTTGATGTTCTCTCTCTCTCTCTCTCTCTCTCTCTCTCTCTCTCTCTCTCTAAAGCCTTACTATGGGGTGAACACTTTAAGAGGATTTAACAGATTCCTCCAAACAATTCCTAGCAGCAGGACACCATTATTTGTGTTCATCTGGCTCTGTTTTCTGATATATTTTGGAGGAATCAAGGCACTCCAATGTACCAAAAGTATACTCTCTCCTTTTAAGTGAATATAATTTCGCGACTTGCCTTCTTACAGTAATGTTTTCAGTGGCCGGATGAGTGACGTTACCACCAATATAGATGGCGGTGGTGTCGTCTCTGTTTTCATAGTGTCTCTAATGTGTATAGTGATGGATTATTGACATTACTCGCCACAACCTCACTCTCATAATGTAGTGATGGATTAATACCATTACTCCACCCGACCTCACTCCCAAAGAGGCACTTGTGGCTTCTTGCATCATGTATATGTATTGCTTCTTGGCCTCTCTCATGTTCTCGGTGAATTGAAGGTTACATAGTCCTCCAAAGTGTTCCATAAAACGCACCTTTACTGAGGGGAGTCTGTTTTGTGGAATAGAAAATAGAAATCACTTGCTTACAATTTGTGGAGAGTGTTGTGTATATAAGGTGTTGGTGTCATTGATTCTCTAACTTTCTACCTCAAGTTAATGGATTGCTTGGTGGGGAAGGCATTATGTTATGAGGTCCAACGATTAGAGATTATTATCTTATTAGGCTTTCATGTTAACAATGTATATTATTGAACATGGTTTTGCTTCGACATAGACTTAAAATGCTTCAAACTAAAGTCTTATGAATATTGTGTAGAAGCTCCCAACAAGTCCGTGGGCACCTGGCGGTAAGATCTGAACTAACCTCCTATACGCCATCAGAACACATTAATAAGAAGGAGTCATATTAATGTTTTACCCAGCTGATGAGATATGTGACACACTGTTTATCATGATTATCGAAAGCAAGAATACATACCACAGATACTTGCTTGGGTTTTAACATTTGTAGTCGTTTAAGGTGAGAGTCTATAAGTGTCATCTCTGTATTGAAATCAAAAGTTACCCACAATTCACTAAGTTGAGTCGGTTGCTTGTTCAGTCAAAGGGGCAGAGCTGCAGACGATAATATGGAGTCAAGTTTAGATGTCGTTATTATTTTATTATCGACGGAATGTCAAAGAGGTGGTTAGGCAATCTTGGGTCAATGATAATTAAGAAATTATAAGGATGTCGGCCAATGCCTTGCGCAGACAGGTAATCGATACAGTAGAAATTCAGCAGGGACAGTTGGAGCAAGGGTTTGGGTAAAGCAAGTTGATTGTTGTCCACTTGCTTACTTCTCTTGTTGCACACATGGGACTGGATTTACGGTTGTTGCTGCGTACACTCACACACTCGTTCGCTGTTTGGATATCGGCCTTCTCTTTGACCCTTGTCTACCAGTACCAAGTCTCTCCAGTTACTACCCACATGGAACTGAAGTTGGTGATCCTGGTGTTGTTTGTAGCGTCCACCTTCACCACCGCTGCACCAGATGGCCTCATAAAGTTTGCAGCCAAGTGGTCTCAACAGGCAGCCAACATGAGTGATATGTCATGGCTTGGAGTCCAGGTGTTGCAGCAAGTAGTGGAAGGTCCGGCAAGCAAAGCAAGACTGACTCTACTCCTTTCTCCTTCTCTACCAATCTTTGTCCAAAACGTGATTCTCAGGGAGCAACCACTCCAGTTTTTATCCACTGGCCCTTTACTCCATTTGGTGTTCTTTGATAATTTCCCAGTCTTTTTAAACTCTATGTTGCTCAAAACTAAAGTAGCACCCAGAAACCTCCTCCTTGTAAATTTGGGATCTGACTATGATGCCTCAACTTTGCTGATGGAACCCTGGCTGAGTGGTGTCTACAACCTGACACTGCTGACGCCAGTGTCTGGTGACCCAGGTTTATTGGCTGCCTTCACTCTCCGGCCCTTCTGTTCACCTTCACCTCACTACTTGGGCCACTGGAATACCCAAACTTTCTCCATATGGGAGTCCCTCTTCCCAGACCGCTTCCCCAACACGTGTCAGGCTACCTTTCACCTTTGCTCATGGAAAAAAGATATACCATTTCTGTACCTAAAGAGTCCAGACAACAAGACAGCAGGAGTTCTAATGAGTATAATAGAGGTACTGGCCAACAAACTCAACTTTTCCTATACTTTATCTCATCCACCTTTGGATGAAAAATGGGGAGTGATGGAGAATGGGAAGTGGGTAGGATTGCTGGGTATGCTGCACAGGGGTGAATGCAATTTTACTCTCAACTGTTTTTACCCCTCCGTAGAGCGCAATGAAGCCTTTTCCTTTAGTTCCAACATAGTACAGGATCAGGTGAAGGTATTCCTGAGGGTACCTGCTCCGTTATCTGAGTGGGACAACCTGATGAGGCCATTCAGTCTTCTCATCTGGGGGCTACTGGTCACCGTCACAATCTTAGTTTCTTCTTACTTTGCCATTCAGGTGAGTTTTCCCCCTTGATCTTTTTCTTGTAATGCATTTCCCTTGTCTGATGATATTAAACGATAAATGGTATTCAGTATTAGGATAAGAAGACCACCTATAGAAAGCATAAAGATTTGTTAGGCAGGGAGAAAAAACACAAAATATTTCCCGTTGCTTAAGGACTCCTATGAGAACAGAGCGTCTGCTGTTCCTTCAGGCTGTGTGTCAAGGACGAGCGTGGAATACTGAACTGGGACTACTGAGGGCCGTGGTGGCTCAGAGTGCACCCCTCAGGTCAAACCAGAGTCCCCGTCTGCTGATGTATCTGTGGCTGCTAACCTGCCTCATCCTTTGTGCTGCCTTCACCTCCACTCTTGTTGGTATCTTCACCAGGCCAGCCTTCCCTCCACGCATCATCTTCATGGATCAGCTGTTCGCGGATGGGAAAAGGTGAGAGGGGGGGGGGGGAACCGTAATGTTTATATCTTAGGAGACATTTGGATCCAAGTCATGTCAGCAACTCTTTTTTTAATAACTCACTCAGTTACCTTCCCACCACCAGACTGACCCGACAAGATAATGGAGGCTTCACATACAATGCTCTCAAGAAGACACCTGTCAACACCCTCATTGACTTGTACCCTGAGATGGACAAGGTGTTGGCTTCAGTGCAGACTCGTTCCCACGGCTTTGTTGGCAGTGAAATCTACAACAGTTTAACCTTGATGGAGAATAACGTATGTAGGAGTGGCTGTTGGGGAGGGTCTTCTGAATGTGATAATCTCTAATGGTCCAATTGGATGGCTTCTAATGCCTCCAAAATATGCCACGAAACACTAGGTTCCCTCAGTATTCCAACAGAGGAACTGCTGTGTAACATATCATAGTCTGGAGGAATCTGTTGACCACCAATTTCTCACCAACGTACTTTAGGGTTTATTAAATAATCATACATTACATAACCTAACCTAAGTAAGATAAAATACTCTTCTTAGTGAAAAGTTTAAGGTGTACAGGGATTGAATATTTTCAATTACATTACTGGAAAATTGGAGGGTACTAATTTATTTTTTGTCCTTGCACAGTTGAAAAGAATAGGTAACCCTTCACTTGACAACCCTTCACTTGGCAACCCTTCACTTGGCAACCCTTCACTTGGCAACCCTTCACTTGACAACCCTTCACTTGGCAACCCTTCACTTGACAACCCTTCACTTGACAACCCTTCACTTGACAACCCTTCACTTGACAACCCTTCACTTGGCAACCCTTCACTTGGCAACCCTTCACTTGACAACCCTTCACTTGGCAACCCTTCACTTGACAACCCTTCACTTGGCAACCCTTCACTTGGCAACCCTTCACTTGACAACCCTTCACTTGGCAACCCTTCACTTGACAACCCTTCACTTGACAACCCTTCACTTGGCAACCCTTCACTTGACAACCCTTCACTTGACAACCCTTCACTTGGCAACCTTTCACTTGGCAACCTTTCACTTGACCGATAAAGTTGGTCCCCATTACCTTGGGGAAAATCTTATTATGCCCTTAGAGTATCAATATCATCATCTATGTACAGTCTCCTCCACTCCCGCTTTCACCAGTTCAGCTTTGCCATCGAATACACCCGGCATTGTGTGAGCTACCTGTTTCGACTCTCGCATATGAAACACCTGCCATCAACCCTTACTTTTACTGGCAGGTGATTCGAATGCGAGAGTCGGAACTGGTAGCTCACACGATGCCGGGTGTATACGATGGCAACGGTGAACTGGTGAAAGCGGGAGTGGAGGAGACTGTACTATGTAGTTTGACTAACCCAGGGCGTCTATTATGGAAGGGTGAAGTTATAAACAAGGAATAAGATGAATTTCGATTTGTCCTATCCTTAATTGGTGGTATTGTGTTTTGTACTATGACTTACTTCAGATGATGTTTATCGAAGGAGGAAACCACCAGTAGTCATTATTATCGACAAACCTAAGGGCTCCTGATTCTTTCAAACTATGTAGCAAAACAGAACCCCTGCTAGGATCAATATTAAAGTAGTTAATTTTCTGGAGTAATTTGGACGCATCTGTGGCAATATTATCAATACGGGAAGAATATTTGATGATTATATATTTTTGGACTATATATAAATGCCACATAGCATAATAAGTTTTATTGTGACAGTCGGTGTACTCACACACACACACACACACACACACACACACACACACACATATATATATACTTAACTAACACACCTCAGTCATGATAAAACAAAAACACTAACTTAAAATTAAACCCTTTCCCCCGACAACCCAACCCCACCCCACCCAACTCAACCCAACCCAACACAACCCAACTCAACCCCACCCAACTCAACACAACACAACCCATCTCAACTCAACACAATCCAACACAACCCAACCCCACCCAACCCAACCCAACCCAACCCAACACAACTCAACCCAACTCAATCCAACCCAACCCAACCCAACCCAACTCAACCCAACTCAACCCAACCCAACACAACACAACTCAACCCAACTCAACCCAACCCAACCCAACTCAATCCAACCCAACCCAACACAACCCAACCCAACTCAACTCAATCCAACCCAACCCCTGACGCAGATCACCGATTGGTACACACTGAAGGAGGTTTTCTTCACCCTCGGCCACACCATGGTCTTCAGAAAAAACGATGCCTGGATGGCCAAGTTTGACACAGCCATCAAGAGTCTGGGACGAACTGGGATCATCGAGCACTGGTTAAAGGTGAGGCACAGGGACCAAAGAGGGACACAGGTTAGAAGTAGTCTGTGGGTTCGATGGGATAGAAAGAGTGTGTGGGTTTGATGGGATAGAAAGAGTGTGTGGGTTTGATGGGATAGAAAGAGTGTGTGGGTTTGATGGGATAGAAGTAGTCTGTGGGTTTGATGGGATACTGGATAAAAGTAGTCTGTGGGTTCGATGGGATAGAAAGAGTGTGTGGGTTTGATGGGATAGAAACAGTCTGTGGGTTTAATGGGATAGAAGCAGTCTGTGGGTAAGATGTGATAGAAGGTGTGTGTGGCGAAGAACTTTGTTTTGTAACATACTCAGGAGAAAACAGGGTATTTTTACAGTAAACCTGGGTTCAGTAAAACGTATATATTAGTATGTTTTACTACTAATTAGGACCATTCTAAGACTATTTTCTTCAATGGTGTTTCTCTCGGAAATGCCCCGTTTTCGAGATATGCCCAGTTTTCATACCCCATACAAACTTTGGGGAGAGCCTGGGAATACGGGGTTTTGGGTGGGAGAAAACATGCTGTACACTATGGCGTTGCCTTTATAATACACTTCTTAACTTTGTTTCTCTTAGAAATGAATCGTTTTCGAGATATGCCCCCGTTTTCATACCCCATACAAACTTGGGGGAGAGCCTGCGAATACGGGGTTTTGGGTGGGGGAAAACACTATCAGTGTTGCAAATGTTGTAATATTCACGCCACTTGTGGCTGTATTGGCTATATTTTGTTTTGGGAATACTGTGTTTGAGCGTCCTGTATCCATCTACGTTCCTGAATATTTACCCGGTAACTACTTCTATTTGTTATACCGGTTTTATGCCCAGGTTAGGCCCAGTAGTTAGCCCAGGTTAGGTCCCGGTAGTCAGTCGTGGTCTAGGTTAGGTTAGGTCAGGTCAGGTTAGGTAATACTAATTCCCAAAATAACCATTTGATTTGAATATCTAGCCCAACCCAAGCCAACACGTGTTGTAACGCTGCTGTTTGGGCTATAATTGTATTTTATTGTATCGGTCTCGAAAACTTTGTTATTTCGCTTTTATTTCCGGTTTCAAGTGTTTATTTAAGACAATTACATATTATAAAGGCAACGCCATAGTGTACAGCATGTTTTCTCCCACCCAAAACCCCGTATTCCCAGGCTCTCCCCCAAGTTTGTATGGGGTATGAAAACTGGGCATATCTCGAAAACGGGGCATTTCCGAGAGAAACGCCATTGAAGAAAATAGTCTTAGAATGGTCCTAATTAGTGGTAAAACATACTAATATATACGTTTTACTGAACCCAGGTTTACTGTAAATTTACCATAACCAGTAACACACAGGTCGCTTACAAAATACATGGCCTTTACTTATAGGAGAGGAATCAGTGATCACCAATTCTTTTAAATTATTTTGTTGGTGAATTTGAAGGTCTCTGATTCCTCCATACTAGGCTATGAAACAAATCTCCTATTATTACTGTTGAGAGAGTATGTTTTATGGTATAGTTTGGAGTAATCAACAAAAGGTAAAATCACTCCTTAGCTGTATCAGGGAAGGTGCATCTTTCTTTCTCTTATTCTCACCCAGACCGAGATACGATCCCTGATGCACACCTTTGAACTCCACGATGACGGAGGCCAGGGCGTGGGTGCCGGAAAGGAGAGTCCCCTCAACACTAACCACCTGCAGTGTCTCTTCCTCCTGATGGGGATAGCGTGGGTCGTCAGCTGCGGCGTCTTCGGCTACGAGATGATGCATAAATCCTATTGTTGTTCACTCTTGCCAACACCTTGACTGTCTCCTGCTAACATCTTGACTGTCTCCTGCCAACACCTTGACTGTCTCCTGCCAACACCTTGACTGTCTCCTGCCAACACCTTGACTGTCTTCTTCCAACACTTTGACTGTCTCCTTCCTATCTCTCCATCTCTACCTGCCTCTTTTCTTGCATCCACCTTCCTATCAAATCAAATCAAATCTAGCCTAGCATAACCCAACCTAAGATAACCAGGGATAGTAAAGTCATGGTCTAATGTACTGCAACACCTTCCAATGAGATGGCTTCGAAAAATGATCCGAAACTATAGCTGTTGGTGTGTGCAATTTTGGTTCATAAAATTAACTCAAATAGCTCGCTTTTATTCACCAGGTTGCAGTACATTAGACCATGACTTTACCTTCAAATATTTTCCAGGAATGTAATAAGAGCACTTTGCCTAAACTAAATCTATTATCGGTGATACAGCAACAGTCCTGACCTTTCCTGGAACACCACACACCAGGTACAGTTCAAGTCAAAAGTTCACAACATTATTTCCTTCCTAACCAAATGTATTCGTATTGTTTCCTCACAATTCCTCACGTATTCCTTCTGTTCCTCGAAACATTAATTCATAAGTCAATAGTTCACAACATTATTTCCTTCCTAACCACATTTATTCGTATTGATTCCTCACAATTTCTCACGTATTCCTTCTGTTCCTCGATACATTAATTCATAAGTCAATAGTTCACAACATTAATTCCTTCCATCAAAATGTTTATGGTTCTGATTAACACTAACAAATCCTTCAGACAACACCAAGTGACGAGTGTACAGTGCCGGTCTAATGTTCTGTCTCGCAGCCAACCACAAGGCACCAGCATTCTGAACCACTTCAAGCTGGGATAACGAAGGACCAAATTAGATTTCGGATTCCCTTATCATTCCGATGCCCATCTGTTGTTTATTTCCTAAACTTTAACATGGTCCTTCGTTGTCCGAGTCAGAGGTGGTTCAGAAGACTGACTCACCGTGGCTGGCTGCTAGACGGAACATTAGTCCCACACTGTATACACTGGAGGCTCTTGATTCCTCCAAAGTATACCAGGAAACGACCAAATTAACACAAATAATGATGACCTGTTACTTGGAATAGTTTGGGTGAATCAAGTTGCTCCATATGCACACACATAATCCATAATATGTATCCAGGCTTGCTTCGAATAGCCTGATCGAGTATGAAGCGAGCTGAAGCCAATATGAAATAGGATAAGCGTTGTAATTGGTTCACTGGTACGTCAAATGATTCAAAACTTCAACAAGACCTGGATACAAATTTTGGATTGCGAATGTATGAGTGTATGAAAAATTATTGTTATAAACCTTCTACATGTTTACATTTAGGTGTATATTTATATATTTTCTATTACTGTATTCCCCCTTCCTTCTTAAAATGTCTACATGTGTACAAAAATAAATTAAGAAGTTATAATGGGACTGAAGCAAAGAAATGAATAGAACAACAACTAAACATCAACATCAATTAAACATAAACATCAACAACAACTAAAAAAATAAATAAAACAAAATCAACTAAGCAAACGTAGGGCCTGGTTTCTTCATTAAAGGGGGGGGTGCGGGAGTAGGGGACAGGCTTGGGGGGGGGGGGGTTACGGGAATAGTGGGACAGATTTGGGGTTGGTAGAAATCCTGCTGTCCCCTATTCACGCACCCCACTAACTCCCCCCACCCTCCCCCAGCCTGTCCCCCTACTCCTGCACCCCCCAAACCCCCCAAGCCTGTCCCCCTATTCCCGCACCCCCTAAAGGGAGTAAAATATTCAATGGTCATTAAATATTCCACCAGAAAGTTCCAGGTAAAGTTTAATAATTGTTTCGGCTTACTGGTATAAATATTCTAAAGTTCATTACATTGACTTGATGCTTAAGGGGAGGGTATAGTTTTGACATTTTTGGAGATTATGATTCCTCCAAACTATTCCAGGCAACAGGAGACCATTATTTTTCTTCATCTGGGTGTGTTTCCTGGCATACTTTGGAGGAATCAAGGCACTTCAATCTATCAAAAGTATACTCTCCCCTTAATTAAACTTCGACGATAATGTTTGTTCAATCGGTCCCGTTTCCTGGCATACTTTGGAGGAATTAAGGTGTTCAAATGTTCCAAAAGTATACTACCCACTTAATCCTTCAAAATAATCCAGGCCACAGAACCCTTCAGTATTTCTTCTAATAGGGAATATGTTGCTCTGAGTAGTTTGGAGAATTCATAGAGCTTCAGTCAGAACCCTTACATTTATTAACACTACGGGCCTTATAGTCCTCGCTGAGGGGTTGAACCATCCTGAACAATACTGAGTTAAAAGTATCGGAGTGTAATTACAAACACAGCTGGACTACAGGTTGTCTCATAATGTCACCAACAATTTTAATGTTTTTTGATAAGGGTAAGTTAGGCGGGAACCATGATAATACAACAATAATATTTACTACATCATTGTCTTATGATATTGTACAAATGAAGGTTCAGTTGAATACTATATAATTATATACTGTAAATATAGGATATATTTAATAAAACCTAACACTAGTAGTTTGTGAATTGCAAGACCCCGAGTTTCTTGAGTAAGGTTTGGAGGTGTTGATTGTTTCACAGACAGTGGAACCCTTGTGTCGTGGATGGAACTAAAATAAATGTAAAATATCTTGTAGTAAAAGGGACGACTTAAATGATACTATTATAAAATGTAATGTTATAATATTGTACTAATAAAACTATTTGCAAAATGAAGATATCGAAGTTAAGGACCCTGTGATCGTGTATGGGAATTGGAGGCTTCTGATTCCTCCTGACTATGCCACGAAACAAACTCCTTCCATGTAGGTGGCGTTTCGTGGCTATATTTAAAGGACTCATTTAACCTCAATTTTTTTACTACATCACAGGGCCCTTAAGTGTCTCGTTGGTGGTGTTTCGAAACTGATTTGAAGTTCCACGAGATGAATTCAAAGCGGAGTGTGTCAAGGACTTACTGCTTCATACCAAGTACCCAAAGAGAGGGAGGTGAGGTGACGAGGGAAGTGTGTTGACAGCCGGCGAGTTAGTGTCTTATTGGTCGTGTTAAGGTGAGGTTCTCTGAGAGTGACGTTCTTTATCGTGTTGACGTAATTGATAAGTTTAGTGTCTTTGGTAATAGTTTAATTTTGAGTTTATTTATTCGGCAATTGATCGATTTTGCGTGAAACTAAATTGTTTTTAAAATTAGTTGTGCTCCTACTGTAACTATAAAGGCATAAGTTTTTACTTCGTCGATCGTGAAGAACTTTCCTAGTCTAGTTTGGCTTAAAGGTTACCGTACACTAACTTGATTGGATTACGTTTAACGAACTCGTGGTTTTTAGGTGCGTTTGTTGGTCTGATACTTTTTCAGTGCAAGGAAATCGTCAGAACACCGAACGTCCCAATACAAACTCTGGTACAAGGCGTATAAGAACCACTTTTGTAATATATTGGTCTTGGTTTCGTGTGTTTATATTGCTGGTTTGTTGCAAGTGGGATCGTGCTTTTAAACATTTAAGTATTGGTTGCTAGTATTAAAAAAGGATAATTTAGAAAGTTCCTACAATGAAATAATTTGTTATTTCAAAATCGCCTTGGTGAATATCTATAGAGTTTTTGCTCGCCACTATACCATAAACTCTACATTTGATATTCTACATAATCTAGGCTCTTATCCCTGTTTGACGGAAGTGTTCATTCAAAAGTCGTAAGGTCATGTGTGATTTTGCCTGGGCTGCGCTGAAGTGTTTAAATTAAGTGATATTGGCTTTGGTGAAGTGCTTTACAAACTGATGTAGAATCGGCAAAGTGCTTCATAAAGTGATATTGGCCTTGAAGTGCTCTAAACGTAGGGATGGAGGCTTTGGTAAAGTGCCGATCATAAAGTGAATATATAGTGATGTTATTGTCTTAAGTAAAGTGATCTTTATTAAGTAATGTAGGTCTGTATAAGTGTTCATAGTCTTGTAGGGCTTGGGTTAAAGTGATGTTAAGTGAATTTGGTCCCGGTAAATCGCTGATCATGGTGATAAAGGCCTCTGTTATGTGCTGTTAAGGGGGAAGTTTTGTGTTGGTAATTCTGGAGCAACTGAATCCTCCAAACTATTTCGAGCAACAGAATACCATTATTTTTTTTATCTTCTGGTCCTGTTTCCTAGCATACTTTGGAGGAATTAAGGCACTCCAATGTACCAAAAAAGAACTACCATCTTAACAAGGTGGTTTTGGCCTTGGTGGTCGAGTGCTGTTCATGGTGTTTATGTTGGCCTTGGTAAAGTACTTGAAAGTGATATATGTACAGTTGAGCAAGTAGAAAATGCAAGAAAAATACGTGTTTATGGCAAAATCTTTCAGTTCTATGTAATAAATCTTTGTTTTCTTATCAATGAATCCATTAAGACTCCACAGCCAATGTATGTAAAGTGCAACGTGACGGAATGAAATTTTTGAGTGGTAACCAGACGTGGACATATACACTCATAGTTTACTTGCACTTTCTACTTTCTCAACTGTACAGTGTTGGAAATATAATCTACGCAACGTGCTCTTTGAATCATGGCTGGATATGGTTTCAATCGATTTTGGATGGAGTTTCACTGTGGATTACATTATAGCTTCAGTGTCCTTTGTTGACTAGCCTACTGAAGAGGGATACATGGATCCACTTCAACCTGGATGGATTCTTCGTGGCTTGAAATACATGGGTAAGTATTGGTATTTTTTTCATAGTAGGCTTCATATTTACTTTACTTCCATATAAAATGAACTATGTATTTCAAGGTCCGTGACAGTTTTTTTTGTAATAACGTCTGAACTAAATTAATGCTCAGGTGGCAGCAGCAGTACAGTTTCCTATTAATTACATTAGGGTAATAGCCTCTATTGACGTTCAATATAACTTCTTTCCTACACAAGCACGCTTCAGTCCTTAAACCCCATCACAGAGCAATATATTTCAGTACAAGTTTTACATTATTTATTTTAGTCGTCAATGATTGAGGTGTGGCGACGGTACACGTCACGGCCGCATATTCCGAAACTGTTGTTAATTTCGGCACCATCTAAATTATCATCCAATCAGACGCCTTTCTCTCGTCATGACATCACCTCCTATTGACCAATCACACTCTTCCAACGGTATGACGTCATCGCGTCGTTCACTCCAACGTATACGATTACACCAATTATTATTATTGTGCATAGTAATACTAATAATAATTATTATAATACGTTATTATTATTATACATAAATATCAGCCAAATTAGTGCACTCTCGAGCATAATGTCTGATCCATGGAGGTCTGATCCTATTTGTTTTTTAGTAATTACCGCCATGACGTATCTGGCATCTGCTGCATGCGCCACAGACCCAGAGTTGCCAATTTATCAATTTTGGAGCTAGATTCGGCACTTTATAGAACAATATAGCTCTTACAATTTGGCTTTAGTCCCATTTGACAGCTGCTTTTCTGTGTTTTTGTTGCGCATTTCTTGGTGGTTTTAATTATTTCAAGAGTCGTGGCATAATAAAGAGTAATAAATAAATAACAATCAGCGCCTTAAGAAAATTCCAGTTGGCAACTCTACACAGACCGCAGTACTCGGTGCAGTTGGTGATTTGGTGCTAATTGCCAGAAGATTGAATAATCCCACAAAGATAAAGGACTTCTATGTTCCATGATGTTGGGTATAATCAAAGGGAGAGACAACACAAGACAGACCTTAGTTACCACCATTATTTCACGTAGTAAATGAGGTACAGTAACGAGCACTAATAACTATTTAGGTTTGCTTGGAATACCTAGAGACCATAAATAAATGCACAATAAGATCTCCATTGAAATTACAGTACTTCGTTGGTGAATTGGACTGTTCAAAGCTTCAACTAAAGCTGTATACCTTAGTGCTGGAAACTGTATATTGGAAAAAATGACAGCTGTTGTAAAGGAGTGCAATGTTTTTATATTAGTTATGTTTTCACGACGGGGATAAGCGCGAGTCATTAGTTAATCGTAATATGACGTCATGACACAAGGGAAACTCGTGAGTCGTGAGAGGCTGATATTTCACATAGTCATTATTTTCACTTCAACTTAATTTTTTAGTTCATTTTTTATTGGACTGACTCATTTTTTACTATAATTTCAATCCTCTACCATTATTCTGTTTGTAACCAAAGAACCAAGTAAATATTTAATGAAATTAATGAGGTATGAAGAAATAAATAATCACTTCTGCCGTCATACCTTTCTGAGTGTGATTGGTTCACCGGAGGTGACGTCATGACGAGAGAAAGGCGCCTGATTGGCTGATATTTTAGATGGTGCCGAAATTAATAGTTTCGGAATATGCGTCATGGCCATACATACGTCACGGTATTCACACCTCAGTCCGCTCAGAGTGGACCCTAGTTTTCCGCGATACCTCTCAAGTTTGTATAAGATGCCAGATACTACCAGTTGGTAATCTATTGTCGACATTCGTGGGCAAACTATTGACGAAAGTTGCATTCTTTCCATATACAGGTATATATTTTTTAATTCTATAAGATCCCTGAAGTTATTAATACTATTATACGTCATGTATGCGTTATTTAAAGCACATAATAGGACGTGGCTAGTTGCCAGACGACGCTACTAAGCCAAGGCGGTTGACTGAAAGACGATCAGTGTTGCCAGGTGCAGGGAAATTTCTGTTTTAGGGAGTATTGAAGTCCACACATGGAGATTATAATTAAAGATTGTTCAAGAGTAAACAGGGAATTTTCTATCAGACGAAATACCAAAGAGTAAAAAGGGAATAATTGAGGTAAAAAGGGAAATTCTGATGTTGAAGTTATAGGGAAATTTCGTCTAGCACTGCCAAACAGACCTGGCAACACTGAAGACAACAGTATCAAACATGGCGGCCTATATATTCAGCCAATCAGCGATCAGCACAAAATTTAGGTGTCCAGTCTCTCTATATAGGGTCTCTACTCTGAGGTATGAGGCGAGGAGCTAGTGGGAGAAGAGGGATAACGAGGATGAGAAGGTGAAGTAATTAAAGTTAGGAATGGTTTGGGCACACTTTCCTTGGAATGCGTCAATATGACTGGCCAGCTTTATTTTTCACGAGTAAACTCCTAACATGACGCATAGTAATATGGTATGTCAGCCATAAATTAGGTCCGGGTGTTAAAGATAGTGTGCTGAAATATTATATTGATACGATTCCTTTAGGAGATATTTGCGAAAAACATCGTCTGTCCGGCGCTGAAACATAGAGTAGCTTCTTTTGGTATGTGAGAAAGGCTGGATGATGGCCACTTCACAGCCTGGCCAGGTGGACTTGTCTTCACAGGGAAGGGGAGATTCTGATGGGTGGATGTCAGGGGGTCGTACATGCAGCAGGGTGTTGTTCTTAAAATTGTGGATGGATTGGTGGTGATTTGAGTATGGATATGTTTCTGTGGATTGTTTTGGGGTGGACAGGGTGTAAGAGATTATAGTATTTGTGTATTGTATCGTGTACTGGGTGTTTTGATGTTTCTTGGCATCTCTGGGTGTTTTGCCATGTAGTGTAGTGAGTGGCGTAGGTTTGTGGAGGCTGCAGAAAGTGTTTGTGTCTCACGTCAAGGTGTTCCTTAATCTTGAGAATTTGGGTTTAATGGTGCAAGTGGTCTGTAGGTGTGTTAGCTGTGCAGCCTGTGATTGCCATTAGGGCTTTGTTTTGTATGGTCTGTAGGGTGTTGAGGCCCAGGCGGATTTATTGTTTATACACTGTGGTTTATTATTTCTTGTGTCCAAATGTTGTGGTGGCGTGTGATCTGAGGGCCTTAAGTCTTTGCATGCATTTGTTATTGATGGTTGTGATGTGTTGTTTGAATGTCATAGATGTGTTGTATGTTATGTCAAGTATTTCGTGTATGTGTGGTATAGGTGTATTGTTTATGGTGTGTAGTGAGTGGTGTTCGGTGAGAAGGCTGACTGTTGACTTGGTGGGTGCTATTTTAAGTCTGTTTGTGGTGAACCTGACATTGTGTGTGTTGAGGTAGGGTTGGAGGATGCGAGTTCATGTGTCTGCATTTGTGTGTGTACTATGATGCACAAAAGTAGTGTCCATTGCCCAGCCACAGTAAGATTTCGAAAAGCCAGATTGAAATATTTTGAAGTACTTGGGGAAACTGCTCTGGTCTGGCAACAGATGTCGCCTATGTTGCGTCGACATCAACAAGTGACTTAATAAAAAAAAAAATGCATTGAATTGTGTGGTATACAATAATGTCTATGCCCTGTTGTGGATTTTGTTACGTAGTATTTATATAATTATAGTTTCTACCATCATTGTAATTTTTATGATATTCAGCACATAACATTTACGGTTATTTAACACACTTCCAAATATAGATAATGGGAGTATTGTAGTGGTCTGTTTAAACATTGCTGACCTAATGAGTTGTTACTCCTTGGTCTCCATTTTATTGTGGGTCTTCCAGTTTTAGATTAAGGTGAAGCCAATACAAGACCATTAAAGGGGAAAGTTCTGTGTTGGTAAATCTGGAGCAACTGAATCTTCCAAACTAGTCCAAGCAACAGAACACCATTATATTTTGTTCCTCTGGTCCTGTTTCTTGGCATACTTTGGAGGAATCAAGGCACTCCAATGTACCGAAAGTATACTCTCCCTTTAATCCCTAATGTGACCAGCTGGAGTGTAACATAAACCTTCTCTGAATTAAGTTTACTTTTTAATGGCAGACTTTTTCCATGATGCTGAGGATTGCATTGATAATATAAGTTGCAAGAATGTAATTTATCATGGGCAACATCACTTGAACAAATTTTGATATTGTTGTGCTAGTCAACTATAAATGTTATTGCATAATATAATGAATGTTGTGTATTATACGGTAATGAATTTGTAGATAGTACAGAATATAAGCAATTAAAATATAAAAGATAACATAAGATCGCAGTGAAAAATTAGGCATTAAAAAAATAAAAGAATGTCACTATTTCGAAAGCAATTTAATGAAGTCATAAATGTTGTTAATTCCATTCCAGCCGTGTGTGTGATGGACCCCCGCCCCCCCCCCCCCCCAAACACCGACTTCTGTCCAGCGTCTGCCTTGCTGTCACACCTCTCCATCACCTTTTTCTGGCGCTATAGGATCTCGATGTTGCGGCGCCTAATATCCATCAATCAATCAATTAATCCATTCAGCGTCTGTCTCGTTGATTCACCACTTCCACTTCTCACTTCTTCTACTTCTTGATGGCAGCTCCAACTATAAAGGAAAAGTTTGTGTTGTAAGTAAGTTGTCACAATATTGCTTTGTTAAAAATCTATATAATTCCTAATGTTGTTGTTATAAATGTTAAAAATATATATAATTCCTAATGTTGTTATAAATGTTAAAAATCTATATAATTCCTAATGTCGTTATAAATGTTAAGAATCTATATAATTCCTAATGTTATAAAAAAAATTAAAATAATAATGTTAGTGACGTACTGTACCTTAATTATTGTACAGCATTATGGGTCAAATATATATAATTTATCTATGTATAATATAGACTGTGATCTCCACCTCAAAGACTGTGCCAGATTTTTGTCTCGTACAGTTGGACACAGGAATGGGTGGTACAGCCCAAGTGAAAGATGGTCCATTTCTCCCAATATCAAGTTCCTTAGTGCCAAATAGGAGACATCAGGGGCAGAAGTCAGTATTGAGGATGGTGTGTGTGTGTTCCTTAGTGCCAAATAGGAGACATCAGGGGCAGAAGTCAGTATTGAGGATGGTAATAAAAAGCAACTACCTGATAATAGACACACAATGGTTACTCAAATGGGACAAGTATATTTCACCTGGGCTGTAGCACAATTACTGTGTCCAACTGGACCATACAACCTTCCATCAAAAGGGATCAGCATAGAATTGAAAGAGACAGTGTGCTCTGGTTGGAAGTGTGAATAAACTAATGTAGTAGAGCATAACTCCAATATGGCATTAATATTAATGTGTTTTACAGATGTGTCGATGCTGAAGTTGTGTATAAAGGAGAGGCCATTACTATCCTGGACTATTAAGCTACTATCGCCAGCCAGAATATTCCTTGTGCTTCTTTCGTCGCTCGACAAGAACATTGAAGGTCAGTCTCGTGGATATAAAGTAGAATAGTTGCCAAAATATGAATTACATAGATAGTTAAGTTTGGAAAGGCTATATCAATCTGTGTATTAATATATTTGCATTAATAGTAGATGGTGTTTTAAATGAGTGTTTTTCCTATAGTTTACGAAAATATAAATTAGTTTTGGAAAGGAAATTTAAATAAATATTTGGATAGATATTGTAGTGAAGGGAAGTATTAAGGGGATGTGGGAGTAGGGGACAGGCTTGGGGTGGGTAGAAAGCCTATCCCCATATTCCCGCACCCCCCTAATCCCCCAAAACCTCTCATGCCTGTCCCCTACTCCTGCACCCCCTCAAAAAAAAACCAAGCATGTCCCCTACTCCTGCACCCAAAAAAAACAACAAAAAAAACTAGCCTGTCCCCCTATTCCCACACCCCTTTACTACATATGTTATTGTTTTTTATTGACAGGTGTTGGCAACTCTGCAGTGAAGGTGTTGGCAACTGTGCTTCAGAGTCCAGACACACATGTTGATTTGGTGAGTAGATAATATAATATAAAAGTGAATTAGGGCTTGAATTAAAGAATATTCAGTAAAAATTGAAAAGAATTGCTATTTGATATATTGAATGTGATAGAAATGTGTTTAAATGATTTGGTATATGATTGATACAAAGACAAGAAGTAATAATTAAGCTTATTGGGCATAAACGTGAAATAATTTGGTACCGGTAATGGTGAAAGTTAGATTTAATTCTCTATGGTTTCATAAGTCATTTAATAATAATAATAATGATCATTGTATAGTTTACTCAGCAAATTGATTAAATAATTCACCCATAAGTCATTTACACGGCTAACATTATTTTGTTGGATAGATTTCTGTTAATAAGGTGAGATATAATTGGTATGGTATATCATTACAGGTGGTGTGTGTGTGGAGTACAGGTTCAATACACCAGTACACACCAGCCTGGTCTATACAGGTGGTAGGGTTGTGCATTGTGCCAACTGGTGTTCTGGTGTGGGGCTCCGCTTCTTTATACCAACACTTGTTATAGTGTTAGGTAGAGATTCGATCCCCCTCCTCCCTGGGGTATTATATATATATATGTATGTATACATATATATGTATGTATGTGGACAACCAGGGGGGAAGTATACCCACCGTTTAATTAGGTTCCCTAATGTGGCCCCCCGTTGGGGCCCCCATGAGGGGCCCCGTGGGGGGGTCCTGGGTTCCTAGAACATCGGGTCACCATCACTTGCCATTGAAGTAGCATATCACTACTTTGATATGCCCGAATACGAATTTCACAACTATTATTGAATTTTATTTTTTTTTTTTTAATAATTTTTTTTCTGTGGATTGGTGGTGGTAGTTCTCCGGAGGCTCTTTGAGGTATTGTAATAACCTATATTGGTGCCGGGTTGTGTGTTGGGTTGTGTTGGTGTTAAGTTATGGAAAATGTTATATATGTTGTGGACTTATAAATATTGGGTGTTCAGTCCAGGCCATAATTCAGTTACCTACAGTAGCTCATTGTGTCTGTTGGTTCAGGTGGTGTGTATTGTTGGTTAAGTTATATTGTGGACTTATAAATATTGAGTGTTCAGTCATGGCCATAATTCAGTTAGCGTACCTCGTGTGACTTGTCCAATACAGTACTGGAGGTTGGGGGTGCGGGAGTAGGGGGACAGGTTGGGGGTGGGGGAGTAGGGGGACAGGAGGAATCAGAAGCGTCCAATTATTATACAGGATCACTGGGCCCTTAATTAAATGTGGTGTGAGTGAGGCCCGTAGTTTAAAAAAAATTGAGGGCCCTTACTGGAGCTCTATGAATTCTCCAAACTACTCCAGGCAACAGATTCCCTATTCGAAACACTGAAGCGTTTTGTGGCCTGGATTATTTGGAGGGTTCATAGAGCTCCAGTAAGCGCCCTGTGGTGAATGAAACGGGAATCTTAAAATTGGCCCAGTCCAATGTGGCTTTAAGGGAGTGGGGGATTTGGGGCTTTGGGGGGGTGCGAGGTTAGGGGGACAGGCTTTCTATTCCCTACTCCCACACCCCCTTAAGAAATAGTTTAAAATAATGGATATTGACTATTTATATCAAATAAAAGAGAAAAAAAAGGAAAGGGAGTAAACAGTTTATGAATTTGTTATAATGTGTAATTATTAATACATGTAATTCTTATTGGAGGTGTATGGAGTCTGGACACAACACAACATGGAGGGATGGATGGAGGGATGAAGACCAATATTGACCCACAGTGTACAGTTGGACACATGAATGGATGGTATGTACAGGCCAGGTCAAAGATACTTGTCCCATTGGAGTTACCAGTGTCTATTTTCAGGTACAGTACTTGCTTCTTTATTGCCATCTTCAATACTGATTATTAATTGTTGCAGTTTGGATATATTTTATAGTGGCAAAATTATTCCTTGGTAATTTAGTTTATCAATTGCTGTAAAATAAATGTTTTATTGGAACACACACACCAAAGTAACTGATAGCATGTTTGAATAGTGATTTTGTACAGAGATTCAATTTTAAGTTTGATAATTTAATGTTCATAGTTGCTTTTAGGGATGATAGGTTTGTAATATAGAAGGAAATGTAATGTGGTAAAAAAATAGTAATAATCCATATCCTAGTAAAGGTAAGAACAGCATAAAGTGAACGTTAGAGGCAGACTGAATATAGATTTTCTGGTATGACTATAAAGGATTGGTGGGAACTAATTTATATATACTGTTTTCCCTAATAGTTTGGTGTGTGTAATCCTTCATTGAAATTATGAATGAGTTTGGTAGTGACTGGTGTTGTTAAGGGACCCTGTGTTGTAGTCAGAAAATTGGAGATATACGAGTCCTTCAAAGTTTGCCATGAAACACCATCTATATAGAAATAACCTGTTTCGTGGCATAGTAAGGAGGAATCGGAAGCCACCAATTCTCAAACACGATCACAGGGTCCTTAAGGGGAGGGTATACTTTTGGTACATTACAGTGCCTTGATTCCTCCAAAGTATGCCAGAAAACACACCCAGATAGAGAAAAATCATGGTATCCTGTTGGGTGGAATAATTTGGAGGAATCATAATCTCCAAAAATGTCAGAACTATACCCTCCCCTTAATTGTTTTCAGGTGTTGTACAAGGAGTGACTCACGGCTTCCTGGAGTTTGACACGACTCGACTCCTGATGCACTGACAGGTGGGTAAAATATTTGTTGTCAATGTAGTACAAGGATTATGAAAGTGAAGAAACATCTTTTGTATATAGAATTGGAAATAATCGTTCAATATTAACGAAGATATAGTTAATGGTTAGTATAGAACGTAAGTGTAATAATAATTGAGAATAGTAGAGACAAATAGTCATAGTATTCACAAAGAAAATATAAGTATGTAAAATATACACGAGGAGCTTTATAATAATGATATAGAAATCAAAGAAATAATGAAACTGTTTAAATGATATAGAGAAAGGGAAATCACAACAAGTTTATGACTAAATAAAATGGAAGAGGCGAATAAAGCTGTTAAGTAAATCCATGAATAGGATAATATATTTGTGGTTGTTGAAGGTGTAAAAGTAATTGTATATATGTTGTTTATTGCAGGTGTTGGAGTGGAAGATGATGGTGTGATGAGCCAGTACAACACTACTAACTCGTACTGGATTGGGAGGTCCAGCAGCATTGTACCATGCATGCCCCTATATACAAACATACACACCACACTGTAGGAGAGTGTGAGGCCTTGCTGTGTACCATGTCTTTATATACATACATAGACACAGACACTAACCACTAAGGCTGTGTATGTATTGGTGTTTGATGGATGTGACCGCCTTCCTCCTTGGTGTAGGTGGCAAGGGGGAACTATTACACTCTGTCATTAACTGGCTGTGTTTCCTGAGGGGACGGTATGAGTGAAAACCTCCTTTGCATTGAAGTAGCATATCGTTACTTTGATGAGGCCAAATACGAATTTCCAAATTATTTAGTATAATAAATGTTTTTTTTGAGATGAGCAGCCACTCTAACAAGTATGAAATAAAGTATATCCCCAGTTAATAGTCTATGTATATAAATACCATATATAGGCGGAATAAATTAATGAAAGTGTCACTTTTATTATATACTAAATAGTGGGAAATAACCTATTTAATAGGTTTTGTACGTCGTATTAAGTGATGTAAGTTACCTTATAATTTTGTTTCCACTACTTCTAGTCATTTATAATAAAAAAATGAAGGCTTCAACTAAAGTCACTCCTATGAAGAAAGAAACTTGTCTGAAATAGTACGTGGGAATGGAAGGACCAAATTACAATATATATTTATTTATCTTGGTCTTGCATCAACAAACAAATAATACATTATTATGACGCATGCACTTCAACACAAGACTGATATCTAAATAATACTCTCGATGTTACAGACTGAATTATTACTATTCAACATTGAAATGCATCTAACACTCAGTTTGGTATATCTAAACCAAGATTATGAATGGTTCATTTAAATATTATGTACCGATCTTTGTTTTACATTCCAAAATACAGTGTATTTCTACCCACCCCAAGCCTGTCCCCCCTACTCCCGCACTACACAAACATAATTACCAACACAGCAGATAAGGCCATAAAATTTGCTACACTGTAACATGTGTGTGATTTGCTTGACTTATTTACCTCATTACGGAATAAATTAACAGAGAATGAGAACATTAAGTGCTCACACATAATACATACCTGCAAACACAACTCCATTTTCTACCTAATTACAAGTCTGAAAAGAGAGACAAACTTTACTTCTCCAATAAGCTAAGGATTAATGATAAATGAGAGGAACAAATAAATACACGTACTAATAAATACGTTTACAAAATTAACCCAAAACCACATTCATAATATTCAAGCTAATTTTGTAACTGACGCACTACAATTATACCTAACAAACAAGAAATGAAATAATCCTTAAATGATGAAGAGTAGCAGCAATATTTACTTAGATGAGATAAACCATTAGAAACGGGGAAAATGAAATACATGATCACGAGTAACAGTATATGAAGTGAGGGGAAGTAGGTAGTTTAATGGTGGTGGTAGTAGTCTAATGGGTCTCTTAATAGGGTAAAACTTTAATGATGGGGACGAAGAGGGAGAGTGGTTGTGGAGGGATGAAATAGAGAGAGTATACGTGGGAAGAGAGCAAAGGATAGTGGAGGCAACCTAGGTGTCTTGTGGGAAGTAAGGAAGTGGTGAAGGATACTGAAAGAGTTAACATTAAAACCAACAAATGTTTGAGGGAAGGACGAACAGTGGAGGAGACAAGGGGAACAAAGAACAACAGAGAGAGAAGGTGGTAACACAGGAGAAAAAGCAAACAGGAAGGAAGGGAAGAAGAAAATATATAACCAGTACATTGTAGCCAATATAATAGTTTGCTGAAAATACTATGATATTGGAGGCGACTGATTCCTCCAGACATAAATAATCAAAACATGACACAAAAATACTTCAAGTACACAACAATTATTATAACAAAATATAATCCGTCCACCAAGTGAAACACATACGAACTGAGAAGCAACCACTTATAATCTTAAATGATAATGATGACACATTTTTATTCTTCGTCATGTGATAAATTCATTAATTATATTTCCTAAAGATTATATACTTTCCTAGTGAGACGATTTTGTTTGAGACGAATATCCTATAGTTACAACACACAGCACCTGCAATCACTCAGGCAAACTGCACCTCAGTGTGTTAACCGAGTCTTGGAACGAAGAAGGAGAGAAAAATTAACAGTTCCTTCGTCTGTTTCCACGTTTCGCTGTGTGTGTGAGTGTGTGCCTTTGACGCGATATTTTTGTATGCTTGTGTCCTTACGAGAGAGTGTGTTACATGTGTGTGCCTTTGACGCGATATTTTTGTATGCTTCTACCCTTACGAGAGAGTGTGTGTGTATGTTAGAGACAGAGTGTGTGTGTCAGTCCTCCTCGTTTATCCAATATTTTCCTCTTCCTCTTCATCGTTCTTCACCTCTTCCTCACACCATCAAACTTCTCGTAACTTTTTTAAACTTTCTGCCTCAACTCAACTTTTTCTATGCAGAGATGAAGGCAATACTGATAGGATTTTCACGCTACTTCGGTCCCAAGTCAATCTCTACTTTTTAAGGAGAGAGATTGTTTTGTTTCTGAAGTAAAAGATTTCTCTCTGATTCCTCCAAAGGGACAAACTAACTAACTAACTCACTGCCTTAATGACCAACACCGTGTCATACTCGATAGGCACAAACTCCTACATTTTCTTCCCTCCTCCAAACTATGCCAAATAAAACAATATATTCCCATTTACTAACATTGAGGACGTCTGTTTTCTGCCATAGTTAGGAGGAATCAACAGCCTTCCAAATTCACCAACAACACAATAATCTCCCCTTAATAACCCTGTGATCGTGTATGAAAATTGGAGGCCTTCTGATTCCTCCTGACCATGCCACGAAACAAGCTCCTTCTATATAGGTAGTGTGTTTGGTAGCAATGTTTGAAGCACTCATTTACCTCCAATTTTCTCACTACAACACAGGGTCCCGTAATTCTTGTTTGGTACATTGGAGTGCCTTGATTCCTCCAAAGTATGCCACCAAACAGGTACAGAACTGTAAAAATAATAGTGTTCTGTTAATTGCAATAGTTTGGAGAATTCACTTACTCCACATTTACTAACACAACCAAAAGAAAAATTTAAAACACAACAAAATATAACAAGGAAACAATAAAAATAACAACAACATAACACGGAATATCACGACACCAGTAATAACGAAAAACAATAACATTAATTAAACAACTAAGTGATAAACGAAAACAACAAAATACAAACGCCAAAAATATTACATCAACAAATGAATAAATAAACAACAACAACCACCACGACAATAACAAAAATATCAACAAGAGATACAATATAAAATTAACAACAATAAACAAAAATATCAACAAACAACAACATTTGGAAGCAGAAAACTGGAACCAATATATAAATTTTTACGACTTCTTCAACACCATATTCTCTCTCTCTCTCTCTCTGGTTATTTTTCCTAATTATGGTTTCTGTCTTTCCCTATACAGAACACACACACTCTCTCTCTCTTAATATTATACCTTCACACGTTTCTCAGCCTCTCTCTGTCACTGTCACTCCCACCTCCTCCCCCCTCTTCCTCCTCCTCCCCCGCTCCCCCCTCCTCCTCCCTCCCTCCCTCCTCCTCCTTCTTCCTTTCACTCCTTCTCTACCAATCTATTTTACGTCCAATATTTCTCTTTCATTTCTCTCCTTCGCTGTCGTTCCATTTTTATCCTCACACCTCTCTCTCCCTTCCTCCTTGCTCTGACCTGACCTTAGTTATACATACATATGTTCAATATCTTTCTTTCACTTCCTCTTCACGTCTCTCTCTCTCTCTCTCTCTGTGTTTCCTTCATTCATCTTGTTTCTGTTTTTATTTGGTTTTCTTTCCTATCTTTACTTCACTTTTTCTTTATCCTCTCTCTCTCTCCCTATACAATTTCCTTCTCTTTCTTCAATATCTCTCCTCGTTTCCCTCTTATTCAGCTTCTTTCCATCTCTCTCTCTATCTCCCTCCCTTTCTCTCCATCTCTCTCTCTCTCAACCTTTATTTTTATATCTGTATCACACACGCTTTTTCTTCTTCTTCTCCTCCTCCTCCTATCCATCCATCTTTCTCGAACTATCATTTTTTGGTATAACTCTCCTTTTTTTATTCACCTCTCCCATATCAAATACTATCTGTCTATATATATATTTTTTTTTTCCTTCGTTTCCCACGTTCCATTATAACATTTTTAAGGGACTAAAAGCAACGTGGGAAAATATACTAATGGAGAGTTACTGTTTTCTTTATTTTTAACTTTATTTACTCCTCTCATATTGATGAAATTTGTTTGTCTTTGCACACACACAAAATAAACAAATACAAATATACCATACAGTGTAAAAGAAGGAAGGTGGAAGAAGAGGGACACAGACGGATGGATGGATGGGAAAACAAAATAAAAAAGGGAGAGAGAGGAAGGAATAATTAACAGGAAGAGGGGGAAGAGGAAAAAGAAAGAAACAACACGGAGAAAATATGAAACTACAGAATAACAGTTCTTGAAGCGGATGAATGAATATGAAGGAGAGAGAGAGAGACAGAGAAAGAGAGACATAGACAGTGACACACAGATCGAGACAGAGACATACACTGAGAGAGAGACATACACAGAGACAGAGAGAGACAGAAACACAGATAGAGACAGAGACATACACTGAGAGAGAAAGAAACAGAGAGACAGTGACAGACAGAGACATACACTGAGAGAGATATTTAGGTGAGCCCCCCATATTGAGAATAGTATATAGGTGTTGAGAGAAGGTTTGGTTACAGAGCGAATAAAAGCCTTGTAAATTACACCCCAACAAAAACCAGACACGGCCATCAGTCTGCCTCCTGTGTGTCCCCTATCACCCTCACCCTCACCCTTATACACCCTCCCTCACCCTGACTCCCTTATATCCCTCACCCTCCTATGTGTCCCCTATCACCCTCACCCTCCTATGTGTCCCCTATCACCCTTACCCTTATACACCCTGACTCCCTTATATCCCTCACCCTCCTATGTGTCCCCTATCACCCTCACCCTCACCCCACTCCCTTATCACCCTCACCCCACTCCCTTATACACCCTGACCCGCTTTCTATTCCCTCACATTTACCCCTTATATTCCTCATCCTGACTCCCTTATACACCCTGACCACCTTATATTCCCTCATCCTCCTATGTGCATCCTTCCCCCTCACCCTCACTCTCTTTCATCCACTCTCAGGTGAGGAAATACCAAAGTGGAGATAGCAATGTGGATTTGTGTGGATATAATTTTACAACACATTAAGTCCACGCCTATGACTTGAGATTTTTTTTTTTTTTTTTTTTTTTCCCAGAGGTGATCTCAACTTTCTCGCTCTTCTTCAAAGTCAAGGATATACATACCCTTTCTATATTGTAAACAACTCATAATACAGTAGACCATATTCCAAGATGCTGTGAATTTTCCTGTTATTCTATTTCTTTTTATTTACTATGATTTATTTTGTTTTGTTTTTTCTATTTCAAAACACTTTCATTCATGCCTAGTTTGTTATTTTATTTCTCCCTCTTCATTATGATTAATTCTATTCTTCTATAATTATCAAAACTCCCTCATTAATCCAGTCATTTATATAGTTATAATTATATTTATGTACAAATACGGTACATTTTTTTTCAAGTCAACGCAAATTGGCTTTTTTTTTCTTTTTTTTTTATCAACATGCAAGTGTCATTCGTCTGTGAGGGAGGGAGAGATTGAGGGGTGGAGGGGGGAGGGAGAGATGGAAGGAGGGAGGGAGGGATGAATGGATGGAGGGGGGAGAGGGAGGGATGAATGGATGGAGGGAGGGAGGGATGAATGGATGGAGGGGGGAGAGGGAGGGATGAATGGATGGAGGGAGGGAGGGATGAATGGATGGAGGGAGGGATGGAAGGAGGGAGGGAGGGATGAATGGATTGAGGGAGGGAGGGAGGGATGAATGGATTGAGGGAGGGAGGGAGGGAGGGATGAATGGATTGAGGGAGGGATGAATGGGGGGAGGGAGGGATTGAGGTATTCATTCTCCATTGCACTCGATTCGTTTTACTCTCCGGCAACACGACCCATTTATCTGACACACTCGGATTTATTTATTTTCTTTTGCCACTTAGCGTTTCTGTTTTATATTTATTCTATTTACTTGATATCCATATTTACCTTTATTTTATATTTTGCTTATTGATTCATTATTCACATTTATACTTATTTATATTCTACTGATTTGTAATCCATATTTATATATATTATATTTTTTAATGTATTTTATAGTATTTATTTGTATTCCCAAATACCAAAAATAGGATCTCCCCTTAAGATGGTAATTCATTTTTGGTACATTGGAGTGCCTTGATTCCTCCAAAGTATGCCAACAGGAACAGAAGAGCAATAATAATAATAATGGTGTTCTGTTGCTTGGAATAGTTTGGAGGATTCAGTTGCTCCAGAATTAACCAAAACAAAACTTCCCCCTTAATAAATATAAGCTGATGATAACATAAACACCGACCACTACAAAAAATTATATACCCTTGACGTACAATGTATACTTTCTGCTCTTCATAATGTTATTTTTAGTTTATTCTCCACAAGGATGAACACTTTTCCAACCATCGTGTTTCTTTTTTATTTTTTTTCATAAACCCTGTAGTGTTTTTTTATCTTGGGTCTCATATTTACCTGCAATATTTTCTTTATTCTTTTTTATTTTAGCTGTCGTGAGTCTTACTTACTTTGATCTTATTTATTTTCTGGATATAGAGTAAGTATACTTTTTAAGCTGACGTAGATTTTTATAATGTTATTCATAGTGTTTTTTTTTTTTTTAGTAGTACAGCTTCTACGTTTCTGATTGATATATTTCACAAGTGCTTCTTCATTTCACCTCCAGTTCTCATGTTCAAACTTTTCTTTTTTCTATCTTTTTTTATATATTTCTTTTTTCATACGATGTACCTCGTATAATATATCTTGCGTGTCAAAAATGTTCCCACGTTCAAGGCACTCGAGACAAGGTAGTGTTGGTGGTGGTGGTTGTGTTTCATAGACAGTGTTGCTCTTGTGCTTCTATGAGTAACGCTGAGGTGTTTCCTGAAATAGCGTTTGTTTTTCCACGAACTCTTGTGTTGTTATTTAAGGAGTAGAATGTTTTACTTATTCTCAGAGTAGCTCTTGGATTTGCCAGAAGTACTCCTTTGTGTATCCAGGAGTTGTATTTTTTTTTTTTTTATTCCAGGAGAAATTCCTTCCTAGTTTCAGTAGCTTATTGTTTGTTAGGTAAACGGAAGTTGCGTAAGGCTTTGTAATCATTGTATATAAGCACCATTTTTGTTGTTGGTTGGTTGGTTACTTAGTGAACAACATGTCTCAGTAACTTACGGAGGGAACTTTATCATATTTCACACGATGGTTGGTTGGACATCATGAAACTTTGCCCTGATTAAAATTTCTTGGATTGTGGTACCCTAAATAAAAACAAAGTACAGTCGTGAATGAATACAGTTTACATTATGTTATGGATAAAGGTGAAAGTGAAATATGTATGAATGAATAGTTTACAATATGTTATGAATAAAGGTGAAAGTGAAATATGTATGTATGAATAGTTTGCAATATGTTATGGATAAAGGTGAAAGTGAAATATGTATGAATGAATAGTTTACAATATGTTATGAATAAAGATGAAAGTTGAATATGTATGAATGAATAGTTTACAATATGTTATGGATAAAGGTGAAAGTTAAATATGTATGTACCAATAAAAACGAACACTTTAAATTGGCTATATAAAAATCCTCATCGTTGGGTGATCTTGGTGTTGATTTTCTCCAAGAAGTATAATTATAGCCTTTATCTTTGCCTTCCAAAATAATGTGGTTTCTCGTCCCACGTGTATAGCTATTATCTATATTTGTTTTGGGTTGTCAGGAGTATTGCTATTACTTGTTTACTTTGGGTTGTCAGGAATATTGCTATTACTTGTGTTTACTTTGGGTTGTCAGGAATATTGCTATTACTTTTGTTCGGTTGGCTGAAATATCTGTCGAGCTCTTTCCTAACTTTGGTCAGATCTAATTGGTGGGTGTATCAATCAGTGTCTATCCGCCCAGGTCCCGGAAGCTGGCCTAGATACCCGTAGCGAAGGAAGGGAAGGAAGGAAGGAAGGTAGGTGTTCTGCAGTGGAGATTAATAACTTGAGAGGAAGACTACAGTGACGAGGGGAAGGGGACGGGGAGGGGAGCAGAGAAGAAGATGGGAGTGAAGTGAAGAGGAGAAAGGGAAGGGAATGGGAGAAGAGAAGAAGATGGGAGAGAAGGGAAGGGAAGGGAAGCAGAGAAGAAGATGGGAGTGAAGGGAAGAAAAGAAAGGGAAGTGAAGGGTAGTAGAGAAGAAGATGGGAGCGCAGGAGAAGGGGAAAAGAAGGGAAGAGGAGAAAGGGGTAGTGAAGGGGAGCAGAGAAGAAGAATCTCCCCTTAAAAATGGAAACAAGAACGTAGAGTTTAAAAATGTTACGAGTAAAAAAAAATAACGTGATAATAAAAATGTTTCGAGTAAAAAAAAAATTCGGAAATATACACAAGATAAACATAAAAAAATATATTACATGTACAAGTCGGAAGCAAACACGAGATAAAAACAAATCCTACACCCACGTCCAATATTTTCAGAAAACCGCCGCACCAAGAAATAAAAAAAAAAATAAAAAAAATCAGGAAGGCTTGAGTGAGGCTTCAGATTTCATGGCCAATAATTTCCTCGCGTTATCTTGAAGAATGGAAGAAGTTGACGACCGTGCTATTAATTTCCTCAGACCTGACTCTCACATTACAAACACACAAAAAGAACAACAGCTGACTCGGACAAGACAAGGAGGAGTGTACAGGAGGAAAGGAGTGGGAGAAACATTGAAAGGAAGGAAGGAAGGAGGAGAGGAGCGGGAGAAAGATTGAAAGGAGGGTAGGAAGGAAGGAGCGGGAGAAAGGTTGAAAGGAAGGAAGGAAGGAGGGAAGGAGCGGGAGAAAGATTGAAAGGAAGGAAGGAAGGAAGGAGGGAAGGAGGGAAGGAGCGGGAGAAAGATTGAAAGGAAGGAAGGAGGAAGGAAAGGAAGGAAGGAGGGAAGGAGGAAAGGAGCGGGAGAAACATTGAAAGGAGGGAAGGAAGGAATGAGGGAAGGAGCGGGAGAAAGATTGAAAGGAGGGTAGGAAGGAAGGAGCGGGAGAAAGGTTGAAAGGAAGGAAGGAAGGAGGAAAGGAGCGGGAGAAACATTGAAAAGAAGGAAGGAAGGAAGAAAGGAAGCAAGGACAGGGAGGGAAGAAGAACAGTGAGGGACTAGATATAATGACACCAATCAACACTGTTTTTTTTTTTTTTTTGTGATGCAGCAACAAGACACACAGACCGACCAACCACCCCACCGACCCACCGAGCAACCATATACCCTTCCATGCGTGACACCTTACCCCCCAACCCCACCCCAACCCCCCCACCAAACACGGAACCCACAACGGAGAATAGAAAGCAGTGCAAGAAGCGAACCACAAACCCTAATTATAACAGGTTCACGAGTCTGTCTGTGTGTCTATCTGTGTGTCTGTCTGTCTGTTTATGTATCTGTTTGTGTGTCTGTCTGTCTGTCTGTTTATGTGTCTGTTTGTC
>JAWZYT010003298.1:57500-65000 GCA_034508575.1 Petrolisthes manimaculis
TCTCGAGACTATGAACATCGCGTGCCTCAATGAAGCAAGTGAGATGACAGGACTTTTGCCCCAGACTGTACTTCCATGGCAACGATAGATCCCCCGTGATAAACACCATTAGAAAATATATATATATATATATATATATATATATATATATATATATATATATATATATATATATATAATTATGTACACATGTATTTATTCATTTATTCTCAGTGGGTATTTGTCACATCTCCATGACAACCGAATAATCTCTTGCTTTCTGTGTCGTCTCCATGACAATGAAAACTTTCCTCGCCCAGTGTGTTGTAGTTTCCATGACAACGAATCTCTGACTTTTTGTTTACGTGTCTCTGACCTTTTGTTTACGTGTCCCCTGACCTTTGTTTACGTGTCCCTGACCTTTTGTTTACGTGTCCCTGACCTTTTGTTTACGTGTCTCTGACCTTTTGTTTACGTGTCTCTGACCTTTTGTTTACGTGTCCCTGACCTTTTGTTTACGTGTCCCTGACCTTTTGTTTACGTGTCTCTGACCTTTTGTTTACGTGTCTCTGACCTTTTGTTATGTGTCCCTGACCTTTTGTTTACGTGTCTCTGACCTTTTGTTTACGTGCCTCTGACCTTTTGTTTACGTGTCTCTGACCTTTTGTATACGTGTCCCTGACCTTTTGTTTACGTGTCCGAGAGGAGCTTCCCGGTGGACGTGTAAACAGAGACACCACAAATAAAGTTGGTTGCTCCAATTATGAAAGGAATGTGGTATTAATGTTGTTCAGAATGTGAGAGAGAGAGAGAGAGAGAGAGAGAGAGAGAGAGAGAGAGAGAGAGAGAAGAGAGAGAGAAAGAGAGAGAGAGAGAGAGAGAGAGAGAGAACCTAAACAAATCTCTAGTTAAAAACTTGCTCCCGGGATGGTGACAGGTGTGTGTGTGTGTGTGTGTGTGTGTGTGTGTGTGTGTGCTACAGATTCCCTTGTCCGACCGCACCTGGAGTATGCAGTCCAATTTTGGAGTCCCTCTTACCGGAAAGGATATCGCGAGATTGGAACGAGTGCAAGCCAGGGCAACCAAAACTTATACCCTCCCTTAGGACACAAGAGCTAATGAAGATCGGTTGGTAGAACTCAACCTGTTCTCTTTGGAAACTCGGAGACTGCGTGGTCAGCTTATCGAAGTGTTTAAAATACTACGAGGCTTTGACAATGTAGACTACAGGGACATTTCCAACTCAGTGAGGGAACAACCAGGAATCATGGCTACAAACTTGAACTGAAGCGATACAACCGTGATCGGTGTGGTAAATTCTTTACATACAGCATCTGCGGTACTTGGAACGCGCTTCCTGCTGTTGTAGTCAACAGCAACTCTGTAGATCAGTTCAAGTCCAGATTAGACAAAGTCTTAAACCACCGTCTAGGTGTTTAAGCCGTTGTGTGAGTGTTCCTTGATGGTTTTCACATGACACATTCGAGGACGGGTCACATACTTGCACAACTAAACCCACAGGTACCCTCTTTGTATGGATCGTAAGGTCTTCTAGGTACTTCTTTTCCTTGTAACTCCTTGTAACTCCAAACTGTGCTAAGAAACAAACTACATCGAGGAAATTAAGGGGGAAGTACAGTGTTGGTAAATATGGAGCAAATGATTCCTCCAAACTATTCCAAGCAACAGAACACCATTATATTTGTTCATCTGGTCCTGTTTCCTGGCATACTTTGGAGGAATCAAGACACTCCAATGTAACAAATATAAGTGAATTACCCACTCCTTAATAAATTGGAGGACACTACTGCCTCCACAATTAACTACATGATACTTTTATTAAATCCCTAAAAAGTATTACATTTTCTCACTAAAATTGTACTGCATTTTTGTGATAACTTTTTTTAATGTTCGTATGAAAATTTGAGTTATATTTTTGCTTGTTACGAAAATTAACAAGTCTGGAGTTTTGTTTTTTAATCACAATATCCTGTAAGTAATTTCACATCACAGGTTCCATTACCAAGCTGAAGTAATATTGTAGTTTTTTCATTTATTTTTCGCGTTATTATCCTTCCAATTAATTCTTTTACATAATCATTCGTCCTGTTTTTTTTATTTATTAAATTTTTGGTTCCATGTATTAAGGTTTCTTTTTATCTTTTTAATTTTCTGACTGTACACCCGGCAGCATAAATTCGCGTCCATCTCATGACTTTAATAATGTTAATATGACCAGATAGTTGCATTCTGAACCAGTTTTTATTCCAACAACAACATACGTAATTTACCACATGTGAACTATATCTGTCATCTCTGCATTTAAGGGTGGGTGGGAGTAGGGGACAGGCTTGGGGGGTTTTGGGGGGTGCGGGAGTAGGGGACAGGCTTGGGGGGGTTTGGGGGGGTGCGGGAGTAGGGAGACAGGCTTGGGGGGTTGGGGTTTTGGTTGTGTGGGGGAGTAGGGAACAGGATTGGGGGTTGGGGTGTGTGGGAGTAGGGAACAGGATTGGGGGGTTGGGTTTTGGGGGGGTGTGGGAGTAGGGAGACAGGCTTGAGGGGTTGGGGGTGTGTGGGATTAGGGGACAGGATTGGGGGTTTTGGGGTGTGTGGGAGTAGGGAACAGGCTTGGGGGGGTTTGGGGGGTGCGGGAGTAGTGAGACAGGCTTCTTTTTTTTATTTCCTCAACCTCCATTCCATCAATTTCTTAAAACAACATACAACCAAATAAAAAAAAACTATATATGTTTGATAAAAAGAAAATAATGATAATAAAAATGAAAATAATTGCAGCTAAAATATGACATAAAGAATTAAAAATAAATGGTGTTTATAAATGTATGTATAAAGTGTATGAAAGAAATTTTAAAGTATAATAATGATAAGTGAACAAATTATAAGGTGTTATTATAATAACATGCAAGAACAATAAGAAGTTAGTTAAGTATCGGAAGCGTAAAAAGAACTGTTTGAAGTGTGTGTAAGATCGTGTATGTATGTATGTATGGTATGTATGTATGTATGTATGTATGTATGTATATATCCTAGATACACAATTAATAACAACTATAAACAAGCACACAATATGGTTCACAAATTATAACCACAACCAAACAAAACAAATCTGAAATGTAATAATGTTGATACAGTTTCATGAGAAAGGGTAATAAAATGAAATCAGTACAAAATATTCGAGTGAGAATATGGGAACACAAAGAAGGGGAAGCTGGGGACAAAAAAAACTTTCACGTGGAACTATTTTTGGAAGGGGACATTGCTGGAGGGTGGGGGGGAGGAGGGGGAAGGAGGGTGGGGGGGAGGAAGGGGGTACAGCCGTCGGTGGTGATGGGGGTGTGGGTGGGAGGAGGAATAAGGGGACAGGGAAAAGTAGGGGGATGTGTGTGATGGTGGAGGAGAGGGGAGATGATGGTGGTGGTGGTGGGGGATAATGAAGGTATATGAAGTGAGGAAAGTAGGTGGGGTGAAATGAAATGAAGAGAGAGAGAGAGAGAGAGAGAGAGAGAGAGATGAGAGAGAGAGAGAGAGAGAGAGAGAGAGAGAGAGAGAGAGAGGTATGGTTGTTGGTATGTGGTGGGTGTGAGTGAAGAAGGAGGGGGTGGGGGTGAAGAAGGAAGGGGTGTGAGTGAAGAGGAAGGGGTGTGAGTGAAGAAGGAAGGGTGGGGGTGAAGAAGGGAAGGGGTGGGGGTGAAGAAGGAGGGGGGTGGGGTGAAGAAGGAAGGGGTGTGAGTGAAGAAGGAAGGGGTGTGAGTGAAGAAGGAAGGGGTGGAGGGTAAAAGGAAAGAGGAAATGAAGTACTGTAGTGTCAAAACATCTCAAATTACAAGCCAAGACTCAAAGTAATCCATGTCTCCAGTCTCAGTGTCCACATTGTCACAATTTTACACAACTTTAATATACAAGACAAACAAGGGAAAAACAACAAAATAGGAAAAGAAGATATAACCAAAATAGAAGGCAAATGGAAAGTGGCAGTGATTTTCTCGTATTATTCCACTAATATATGATGGATTTTAATAAAGGAAATGTTAAATTCATTCCTGGGTTGAGGGTTTAAGACTTGCACCTTGGATTTTTTAATACAAATCCGATAGACAAACAGATGTGATATGAAGTGGTACAGAGTTACAGATTTTATGAAATTATAAAGAAACGGTATTTATTAACTTACAGAATAGTTAAATGAATATACTGTACCTCATAAATAATAATAATAATAATAATAATAATAATAATAATAATAATAATAATAATAATAATAATAATAATAATAATAATAATAATAATAATAATAATAATAATAATAATAATAATAATAATAATAATAATTAATAATAATAATAATATAATAATAATAATAATAATAATAATAATAATAATAATAATAATAATAATAATAATAATAATAATAATAATAATAATAATAATAATAATAATAATAATAATAATAATAATAATAATAATAATAATAATATCCTGTCTGTCTCCCTCATCCTTTCTTCCCCCCACCCCACTCCTATTCTGACACCCCTCCCCTCCCCCCCACTCACCACTATCTGCTGACGACAGGTGAGGTAGGGGAGGAGGGGTGAGGGAGGAGGGATGAGGGAGGGGAGGAGAGGTGGATGAGAAAATGGTGAGGAATCAATGGGAGAGGAAAAGTCGTGTGTTGAATGTAATGTTGATGAAGAAAGGAGAGAAAAGCAACAGCAACCAGCAACAGTAGTAGTTATTGTGGTAGTAGTAGTAGTAGTTATTGTAGTAGTAACAGTAGTAGTAGTTATTGAAGTAGTATTTTTTTAGTAGTACTCCTCTACTACTCCATCCATTTCCTTCTCTTCTCTCCTCTCCTCTCTTTCTCCTTCTCCCTCCCTCCTCTACTACCCCACTTACTCTCTCCTCTTCTCTCCTTCTCCCTCTCCTTCTCCTTCTCCTCTTCCTCCTTCTCCCTTGACCCTTTCCTTCTCATCTCTCTTCTCCTCTTCCTCCTTTTCCTTCCCCTCACGTTCCCATGCCTTCCCCTCTCTTCCTGCTCCTTCAAACTCTCCTTCCCCTCACGTAGTTTTCACACCCTTTATAATTTCTGTCATCTTTCTTTTATCCTTTTTTTTCTCTGTCTGTCTCTGTTTCTGTCTGTCTGTGTCTGTCTGTCTCTGTCTCTGTCTGTCTGTATCTCTCTCTGTCCTGTAATCTCTCTCTCTCTCTCTCTCTCTCTCTCTCTCTCTCTCTCTCTCTCTCTCTCTCTCTCTCTCACCTTCCTCCTTCCCCCCCCCTCTCTCATCTCTCCCTCATTCTCACCTTCTCACCTCAGTAACGGGAGCTGCTATATAGAGTCTTGGGTACCTATGCATATTGATGAAAGTTAACGGGGTTCCTTGACTCAAACCCAACCATTCCTCTGTGGGGGTTGGTGATGCTTTGGTGATGCTGGTGGTGATATTCATAAAACAACATAATAGTTTTGGACTTGTCGTATGTTTGCATTATTTTTCTTGGTCATTGGATTGTCATGGGTCCCGCCTACCCGTATGTTGATTGACGCAACGACACAATCAAAAACACAAACAAAACAAAACAAAACAGTTCTTCTTGCCAATTATTCTAACATTTTTTAGGTTTATTTCGATGCAGTTAATGGTTTAGCAATTCTAGAAGTGCGAGTCTCTATCATTATATATAAAGTTCTTACAATGAATGAACGTTTGCGAACACAATTTTAACTTAGTCGTGATTTTACTTTATAAATATGGGGGAGGGGAGCGTCGGTTCACAATTGCGATACCAATTTGTTCGCCCACTGAACTCTTACGTATTATTTACTGCCGAGGTATATACATATTCCAATTTACATTCGTTAAGTATTGTATTGAGCCTCATTTACAATTATAGAACCCATCTTTAAACACATTTACATTTACGTTTACACAGCCTTATTTACAATTACACAGCCCTATTAAAATAACCTCATTTACACACTGCATTCCCAACTACAGTACAATACTTCTATTTACACTGATACACACACACACACACACACACACACACACACACACACACACACACACACACACACACACACACACACACACACACACACACACACACACACACACACACACAAACAGTCACATTTTATTCACAATTGCACAATCCCATTTGCATTTACAGTATGGCATTTACAGCCTTGCTTGCTTTACGAAGAGTGGGGGTGGGGGGATGGGGGGTCGGTTTTGCAGGCGCTACCCCCCCCCCCCCTCTTCCCCCACCCCACCCCACCCCACCCCAGGAACCTTCAGAAAATGCCAGTGTGGGGAGAATTATGAATATTGGATCCCACACCTCAAAAAAAATTACCTTCATCGATACTCACCAATGAATTCAATACTCGGGAATTTTATGCTTTAGTTTCCTTCTCGCTCGCACCTGTTTCGTGTGTGTGTGTGTGTGTGTGTGTGTGTATCGCTTCTGTTTATATATATATACGTGTGTGTGTGTTTATTTTATTTCTTTCCTTTATCTCCGTCCCTTTATCTCCTCCTCGCTCGCACCTGTTTCGTGTGTGTGTGTGTGTGTGTGTGTGTGTGTGTATCGCTTCTGTTTATATATATATACGTGTGTGTGTGTGTTTATTTTATTTATCCTCTTTATCTCCGTCCCTTTATCTCCTTCTCGCTCGCACCTGTTTCGTGTGTGTGTTTGTATTTATTTTCTTTCTTCTCTTTATTCCGTCCCTTTATCTCCTCCTTCTTCTCCTCCTTTTCCTTCTCCTCCTCCTCCTTTTCCTTCTCCATCCCTCTTCCTCTTTCTTCCCTTGTTACCTGTCCCCTTGTTTATTGCATTTGTTTGTGTCTGTTATTAATTTTTCTTGCTATGTCTCTTGTCTCTCGGGATGATGAGTATAATAATATAAAGGATACAACTGTTTATCGCATCTGTTTGTGTCTAGGTTTCTTCCTTTTCCTTGTTTTTGTTTCTCTATCTTGTTTTCGCTTCCGTTTCATGTATTCGTATATCGTTTCTGTTTATTTCAGTATTTCCTTTTCTGTCTCACTTTCAACGGATGTCTGTCTTATTATATTTACTACTTCTGTCTATTTCTGCTTTCGTCCTTTCTTTGTCTTTCTCTATGTCTTTCTCTATGTCTTTCTCTCTATCTTTCTCATTCGTATTTTGTGCATTCTCTTTCTTCCGACTTCATCCCGTTTTCTTCTGTCAGCTTTCATCATTTCTCTTGTCTTCCAATAACTCTTTTTCTTCGGATTTATCTTCGGTTTCCATTTTCTGTTTTTTTTTTTTTTTTTTTTAATATGATTTATCTCTTCTGTTCTGTCTATATTACGATTCGTACTTTTTTTCTTCTCATCTGTTCTTCTTTTTATCGCAATATTTCTACTATATTCTATTTACATTTTTTTTGCCCTATTTAAAGTATCCCTATCAATCTTTCTCTCTCTCTCTGTCTGTATGTCTGTCTGTCTCTCTTTCGTATCGTTTATTTCTATT
>JAWZYT010003298.1:70000-80000 GCA_034508575.1 Petrolisthes manimaculis
GAGGAAGTGAGAAGGCGGAAGAAAAGAAAAAGAGAAAAAGAGAGTGAGAAAACCCCCAAATAAGAGCAAAAAGGGAGAGAGAGAGAGAGAGAGAGAGAGAGAGAGAGAGAGAGAGAGAGAGAGAGAGAATGGTTTATCTTTACAGTCGGCAAGAAAACGTATATTTAATTTCAATGTAAAAGTGTGATTCCAATATACTTGTTTTTCGACTGTACGTTGTTGTTGTTGTTGTTGTTGTGTGTGTGTGTGTGTGTGTGTGTGTGTGTGTGTGTGTGTGTGTGTGTGTGTGTGTGTGTGTGTGTGTGTGTGTGTGTGTGTGTGTGTGTGTGTGTGTGTGTGTGTGTGTGTGTGTGTGTGTGTGTGTGTGTGTGTGTGTGTGTGTGTGTGTGTGTGTGTGTGTGTGTGTGTGTGTGTGTGTGTGTGTGTGTGTGTGTGTGTGTGTGTGTGTGTGTGTGTGTGTGTGTGTGTGTGTGTGTGTGTGTTGCAAACTTATAACGTAACCTAACCTAACCAAACTTAACCTAACCTAACCAAACTTAATTTAACTTAACCTACCTTAACCTAACCTGACGTAACCTAACCTAACCTAACCTAACTTTACCTATAAACTAACCTAACCTAACTTATCCCATATAATTATACTTGTAATACTGACTCACCTTTGATTGTGTGTTACTGCTGGGGTTGCTCTTTCCATTCACGCCCTGAAAAAAAATAAAAATCATATATATTAATATAAGTGAACTCAGATTTGGCCTCATAGAAAACCACGACAGTACGTTCTCTCTCTCTCTCTCTCTCTCTCTCTCTCTCTCTCTCTCTCTCTCTCTCTCTCTCTCACACACACACACAAACAAAGGGACGCTCTTTCACACTCAAAAGCACACTCACTCTTAATTTCTCTCTCTCTCCCTCTCTCTCTCTCTCTCTCTCTCTCTCTCTCTCTCTCTCTCTCTCTCTCTCTCTCTCTCACATAAAACGTATCGTATCAGTCTGTTTTCTGGCACACATTTGAGGTTAAGAATCAGTACACTCAAAATTTCACAACTAGTCTTCATCTAAATAATTAAGGGAATCGTGTAATTTTGATACATTGGAGTGCCTTAATTTATTCCTCCAAAGCATGCCGGGAAACAAGACCAGATGGACAAATATAATGGTTTCCTGTTGCTTGGAATAGTTTGGAGGAATCAGTTGCTTCACATTTGCTAACACGTCACTTTTACACACAGCATCAATAAATAAATAAATAAAAAAAGCAACTAGACCTTTACAATGTTGATTAAGTAATTATATTCTTGCACAAACACCGCGCAATTGCATTTAATAAAAAAATAAATAAATTAGTATATGCAAGCGAAGGTGTACAATATATTTTTACCCTTCCTCCACTTACTAAGAAGGACTAAATTAGATAACCTCAAATTACCTGGCTTTTAGGAGCATGTAATCAAATATTATCACCTATTATTATTATTATTATTATTGTTATTGTTATTATCATTATTATTATTATTATTTTTTATTATTGCTATTATTGCAATTATTGCAATTATTGCTATTATTATTATTATTATTATTATTATTATTATTATTATTATTATTATTATTATTATTATTATTATTATTATTATTATTATTATTATTATTATTATTATTATTATTATTATTATTATTATTATTATTATTATTATTATTATTGTTATTATTATTGTTATTATCATTGTTATTATCATTGTTATTATCATTGTTATTATCATTGTTATTATCATTGTTATTATCATTGTTATTATCATTGTTATTATCATTGTTATTATCATTGTTATTATCATTGTTATTATCATCATTATTATTATTATTGTTATTGTTATTATTATTATTATTATTATTATTGTTATTATTGTTATTGTTATTATTGTTATTATTATTATTATTATTATTATTATTATTATTATTATTATTATTATTATTAGAAAAATCTTAAATAGGAAGTGTTCTCCTTGGCCCTCACTATTATCTATTATATTATTATCTATTACATGTATTATATATCTATTACATTACATATGGGGGATGCGAAGGACTTAAGACACATAGATGGTAGAAAAAAACAAAAACAAATATACATATAAAGATAAAAAAATACATACAGTAGGTTGATCATGATATACATACAAGCATAAAACATATATATACATAGATTATAATTATAAAGTTGGTTACAGAACATCAGGTACAGCATATACATACATACATACATACATACATACATACATACATACTTAATGCATTGTGTTGTCATTATGAATAAGTTATTATTTATCAACAGCTGACACGGGATATCTTTAAATGGTACACGAATATTACACAGAACGGAAATGAACCATCCCATATTAATTTTGCTGCCATTAGCCAGTGATACAGAAATTCAACAACAACAACAACAACAACAGCAACGGCAACAATTACAACCACAACCACAACCACAAAAACAACCACAAAAACCACAACAACAACAAAAACAACAACAACAACAAAAACAACAACAACAACAACAACAACAGTACCCACCCACCAACCCATATTTTTGTTTTAAGGGGAGAATATACTTTTGGTACAGTTGGACACAGGAATTGTGCTACAGCCCAGGTGAAATATACTTGTCCCATTTGAGTAACCAGTGTCTATTATCAGGTAGTTGCTTTTTATTACCATCCTCAATACTGACTTCTGCCCCTGATGTCTCCTATTTGGCACAAAGGAACTTGATATTGGGAGAAATTGACCATCTTTCACTTGGGTTATTCCTCGAATTCCTGTGTCCAACTGTACATAGGAGTGCCTTGATTCCTCCAAAATATGCCAGGAAACAGGACCAGATGGACAAAAGTAAAGGAGTCCTGTGTGTGTGTGTGTGTGTGTGTGTGTGTGTGTGTGTGTGTTTTATATTTACCTGCAGTCCATTAGGCAAGTACAGGATTTTATAGGATTTGTGGATGGGTGGTAATGGGTGTGTGTTGGGTGGGGATGGGTGAATGAGGGAGTGAGTGATTGATGGGTGTGTGTGTGTTGTGTTGGGTGGGGATGGGTGAATGAGGGAGTGATGGGTGTGTGGAGGTGGATGGGGATGAAGTGGATGAGTGGAGATGGGTGAATGAGGGATGAGGGGGATGGGTGGGTGGGGATGGGTGAATGAGAGAGTAATGGGTGTGTAAAGGTGGAGGAGGTGGGGAGTTGGGGGTGGGGATGGGTGAATGTGGGAGATGGGTGTGTGGTGGGTGATGGGAGAAAGAGAGAAAGATAGAGAGAGAGAATGAGAGAGAGAGAGAGAGAGAGAATGAGACAGAGAGAGAAAATGATGGGTGTGTGGTGGGTAGTGATGGATAAGGGAGATGGATGGGTTATTGGGTGTGTGGATGTTAATAGTGTTTGACGAATTGTGTCAAAATTTGCGTAATGCATAACAATAACATAAAGGAGCTGTTGCATATTCACACACACACACACACACACACACACACACACACACACACACACACACACACACACACACACACACACACACACACACACACACACACACACACACATCTAATGACAATAACACTGGGATTAATCTCTGTTTTGGTGAGATCCAAGAAACGGAATCGAATTAATCCAATCCGATTTCATCACGCATATTTCCGTTTGATTAGATATAAATCAGATTAGTGGGTTTAGGGGGGGGGCAGGGAGTGAGGATTAGAGGGGGGGGGTTGTACGATAAAAAGTATAGGGGTAACGAAAAACGAAAAACGAAAAACGAAAAAACGAAAAAACGAAAAAACGAAAAAACGAAAAAACGAAAAAACGAAAAAAACGAAAAAAACGAAAAAAACGAAAAAAACGAAAAAAACGAAAAAAACGAAAAAAACGAAAAAAACGAAAAACGAAAAACGAAAAACAAAAAACAAAAAACAAAAAACAAAAAACAAAAAACAAAAAACAAAAAACAAAAAACAAAAAACAAAAAACAAAAAACAAAAAACAAAAAACAAAAAACTAAAAACTAAAAACTAAAAACTAAAAACTAAAAACTAAAAACTAAAAACTAAAAACTAAAAACTAAAAACTAAAAACTAAAAACTAAAAACTAAAAACTAAAAACTAAAAACTAAAAACTAAAAACTAAAAACAAAAAACTAAAAACTAAAAACTAAAAACTAAAAACTAAAAACTAAAAACTAAAAACCAAAAACCAAAAACCAAAAACTAAAAACTAAAAACTAAAACCAAAAACCAAAAACCAAAAACCAAAAACCAAAAAACTAAAAACTAAAAACTAAAAACTAAAAACTAAAAACTAAAACTAAAACTAAAACTAAAACTAAAACTAAAACGATAATGATAATGGTAATATAATTGTTATGGTAGTTTTATTATAATATATTAATAATATCATAATTCTTATCATTGTCAATAATACCAACCAACCAACCTACCTACCTATCTACCTACCAACCAACCTACCTACCTACCTATCTACCTACCAACCTACCTACCTACCAACCTTTCTCCCTACCTTTCTACCTATCCACCCTACCTACCTACCTACCTTTCTCCCTACCTTTCAACCTATCCACCCTACCTACCTACCAACCTACCTACCTATCCACCCTACCTACCTACCTACCAACCTACCTACCTACCTACCTACCATCCTGTCAAGCTGCCTGTCTGTTATGCTGCCTATTTACCAGGCTGTCTAAGGCATGACAGAATTCGCTAAATATAAAGTCTTTATTCCCCCACGTCGTAAAAAGAGAGAGAGAGAGAAAGATAGAGAGAGAATGAAAGAGAGAGAGAATGAGAGAATGAGAGAATGAGAGAGAGAGAATGAGAGAGAGAGAATGAAAGAGAGAGAGAGAATGAAAGAGAGAGAGATATATAATGAGAGAATAAGGGAATGAGAGAGAGAGAGACAGAGAGAATGAGAGACAGACAGACAGACAGACATACATAGGCTACACAGATAGAGTGAGGAATAAAAAGGTGCTACCGTTTGAATGGAGACTGCAGAGCCTTCCAATAATAAAATTAATAAGTGTAAAAAAAAGGAATGAAAAAAAAATTGAAAAAAAAAAAGAAAAAAAAAAAAAAAATAGAAAATAAAATACGAATGGTGCCCCACTGTCGGAAAGGGGATGCCTATGTTCACCTTCGCCACCCCTAGAGTTGACCCTATACTATTGGTTCTAGGAATGGCCCTATATAGCAACGACCAAACATTTACATACAAAGTCAATCTGAGCTGGCCATTCACACCTTCTCCTCCTCCTCCTCCTCCTCTTCCTCCTCCTCCTCCTCCTCCATACCTTCCTTCCCTTCCCTTCCTCCTCCTCCTCCTCCTCTGCTCCTCCATACCTTCCTTCTACACTTTTTTTTTTTTTTCTTCATTCTCGGTTTAAAAATAATAAAAAAATATATAAAAAATCCCTCACACTTTCCTTCCTTATCCACACTCTTATTTGATTTTTCTCTCTCTTCCTCTCGGTTAGAATAAAAAAAAAAAAAATATATATATATACCGATATATATAAAAATTAAGCTTACATTTCACTCCATTTATTAAAGAACCATTTTTTATACGAAATAATAAAATTAATATTATAAATACTAAGTTTTATACTAAATAATAAATATACTCATGTACTAAAAGTGTATTACCCGCCTTAAGCGAACCCAAGCCTATATGAAACAGGATAAGCGTTGTAATTGGTTCACTAGTGTGTCAAATGATTCGAAACTTCAACAAGACCTGGACACCCATTTTGGATTACGAGTGTACATCAGATTATTATCCTCTTAGATGCAGACTCTCGAAGCACAAGGAAAATTAATGTGTTCTCTTGGAAATAAAATAAACAAAAGAGCCATAAACAAAACATAAACATAAACAAAACATAAAAGAGCCATAAACAAAAGAGCCATAATATATTTAAGCCACAAATCACAAGAAATAGAACAACAAAATGCCAAAATAATATCCATGCCAACTGAAGGGTCAGAGAACACAAACAGTGCCTCGTAGAAATGATGACAAACAAGTTACAGTAGGATTCATACACCTACCTCTCTCTCTCTCTCTCTCTCTCTCTCTCTCTCTCTCTCTCTCTCTCTCTCTCTCCTGGTCACACTGCCATATTACAGTAGATTTCATACATCTCTCTCTCTCTCTCTCTCTCTCTCTCTCTCTCTCTCTCTCTCTCTCTCTCTCTCTCTCTCTCTCTCTCTCTCTCTCTCTCTCTCTTTCTCCTGCTCACATTGCCAGGAGACACAGCCAGCCAGCACGGCTCTAAGAACTTACAAGGGCCATCTACAAGCACAGCAAAATCTCCCTCGATCTGAAAAGCCATTAGCGTGATGAAGGGAGCAAGGGCGAGAGGAAGGGAGAAGAGAAGAGAAGGAGGAGAAGGAGGAGGAAGAGGAGGAAGAGGAGGAAGAAGATGATGGTGAAATGGGGAGAGAAGGAGGAGGAAGAAGATGATGGTGATGGGGAGAGGAGGAGGAAGAAGATAATGAGGAGGAGATGGAGGAGGAGGAGGAAAAGGATGGGGATGGAGAAGAGGGTGTGGAGGGAAGGGTAGGAGAAAGGAAAAAGGAGAAAGGAGTGAATGAGTGAGAGGGAGAGAAAGAATGATGAGAGGTAGAGGAGTGAGTGAGAGGGAGAGGTAGAGTAGTGAGTGAGAGGCAGAGGTAGAGGGGTGAGAGGGAGAAGAGAGGTAGAGGAGTGAATGAGAGTGAGAGGGGGAGGAGAAGAGGAGAGAAAGGAGAGAGTGAGTGAGAGGGAGGAGAGAGAGAGAGAGGGTTGAAGGTCAGAGTGACATACAGTATCAGTACAATAATCTCAAGAGTGTCTCCTCCCATGTCACTCGTGGAAAAGGTAAACAAAGAATTTATTTAGCCAAGACAGCAGAAGGTGTGGTGATGTGTGTGTGTGTGTGTGTGTGTGTGTGTGTGTGTTAGTGTGTTAGTGTGTGTGTAGAATTATGATGGAGGGAGTGTGAAGAAAGAATATGTTTGTGTGTGTGTGTGTAAAAATAAAATGGAAAGCACACACACACACACACACACATACACACACACAGACACACACAAACACACACACACACACACACACACACACACACAATCAATCTATCTCTCTCTCTCTCTCTCTCTATCTCTCTCTCTCTCCACTAAATCTGATCATAACATCCTCTCCTCTAATATTATAAATAAAAAACATTACCTATAATAATAAAAATAAAAAAGTGTTGTCAGATTCTTTTTCTCTCGGTTCAAAGAAAATCCCCGTGGACCAATTTTTTGAAGCGATGAAATTTCTTATTTAGGAATCCCGACGGTACATACAGCTTAAGTAAATAAAGAAGATGGGGTCAGCTGGTGTGTGTGTGAGAGAGAGAGAGAGAGAGAGGAGAGAGAGAGAAAAATAGAGAGAGAGAAGAAAGCCCGTGATAGAGAGATAGAAATAGAGAGAGAGAGAGAAGAAAGCCCATGACTATGTATTTATGAATGTGTCAGTACAGGAGGAAGCGGCAGGCAGGCTGGCAGGCAGGCAGGGAGGCAGGGAGGCAGGCAGGGAGGCAGGCAGGCAGACAGGGTGGCAGGCAGGGAGGCAGGGAGGCAGGCAGGCAGGCAGGCAGGCAGGCAGGCAGGCAGGCAGGCAGGCAGGCAGGCAGGCAGGGAGGCAGGGAGGCAGGGAGGCAGGCAGGCAGGCAGGCAGGCAGGCAGGGAGGCAGGGAGGCAGGCAGGGAGGCAGGCAGGCAGGCAGGCAGGCAGGCAGGCAGGCAGGCAGGCAGGCAGGGAGGCAGGGAGGCAGGCAGGCAGGCAGGTAGGCAGAGGGGGGATAGATGGGTGGAGGAAAGGAAGGAAGGAAGGAAGGAAGGGGGCCATTTGTTAGAGAGAAATTAGAGGGTCGTTATAGGAAGGAGGAGGAGATGTGTGTGTGTGTGTGTGTGTGTGTGTGTGTGTGTGTGTGTGTGTGTGTGTGTGTGTGTGTGTGTGTGTGTGTGTGTAGATAAGTATTGTAAAGTGCCCGTCATTACTTTTTGTTCTATATTAATTCAACTTAATAATTATATATATACTCTCTCTTCTCTATATTTCACACAATGTTTATAAAATTATACACTTTTTTCTGGACTCTCTCTGGATTTCCTAAACACTTATTTACTCTTTATAAACATTTATTTACTCTTTATGAACACTTATTTACTCTTTATAAACACTTATTTACTCTTTATAAACACTTATTTACTCCTAATAAACACTTACTCTTTATAAACACTTATTTACTCTTTATAAACACTTATTTACTCTTTATAAACACTTATTTACTCTTTATAAACACTTATTTACTCTTTATAAACACTTATTTACTCCTAATAAACACTTACTCTTTATAAACACTTATTTACTCTTTATAAACACTTATTTACTCTTTATAAACACTTATTTACTCTTTATAAACACTTATTTACTCTTTATAAACACTTATTTACTCCTAATAAACACTTACTCTTTATAAACACTTATTTACTCTTTATAAACACTTATTTACTCTTTATAAACACTTATTTACTCTTTATAAACACTTATTTACTCCTAATAAACACTTACTCTTTATAAACACTTATTTACTCTTTATAAACACTTATTTACTCTTTATAAACACTTATTTACTCTTTATAAACACTTATTTACTCTTTATAAACACTTATTTACTCCTAATAAACACTTACTCTTATTAAATACTTATTTACTCTTTATAAACACAAATGTCCTTCTTCCTCCATTGTCAACTTGGTGTAAAAATTTCTGCCGGGTCATTTTTCATCCTTATTTTTCGAGGTAACTGTAATATATATATAACCCATGAAAGCATTTAATAGAAAAAATAAAATAACCTTCATCGTATACCTTTGTTGTCTATTATAATATTTTTTCTTGGTGTTTCCAGGAAGCACTACAAATTTTACATAAAGTCTTCAGGGTAATTCTGTACATCTATTACCGATATATAAAATATCTACATGTATCTATCTATAGTCGACAGAGGATTATTCATTTCTCTCATTCAAGTGTGTTAAAATTTCAAGAATGATAAAGAGGTAGATTGAATTTCTTTCTTGTCTTCGCATTACATTAAAATACTCCGCTGAACCTCTGAATATAATTACTCCCTCGTCAAAACTTCTTGCAGCTGCCAATGTATTGTTTGTGAATAGTAAGAAGGTGGTGGATGTGAAACGGATAAAAAAAAATAAAAATAAAAAAAAATAAAAAAAAAATAATGGAAAGCAAAGAAAAACTCTACGGTGAATACATCCCACGTTTCACCACACAATAGAAGAATACACACACACACACACACACAATCTCTCTTTCACTCTCTCTCTCTCTCTCTCTCTCTCTCTCTCTCTCTCTTGTTTCTCGTGGACTCGAACTCGGGCCAATACCATTCGCAATCCGTTACCGTATCCACTCTGCCGCCGCTTGTTACCGTATCTACTCTGTGTGTGTGTGTGTGTGTGTGTGTGTGTTTACTTCCTTGCCTGTTTGCGTTTGTGTATGTGTATGTGTGTTGCTTGCCTGCTTGAGTGTGTGTGTGGCTTGTTTGTGTGTGTGTGTGTGTTGCTTGTTAGTGTGTATGTGTTTGTGTGTGTGTGTGTGTGTGTGTTGCTTGAGTGTGTGTGTGTGAGTGTGTGTTGCTTACTTGTGTGTGTGTGTTGCCTGCGCGTGTGTGTGTGTGAGTGAGTATACATACATTTTTATCTCTCTCTATCGTTTTTCAGTGTAGACCCAATTTGTAGCGTAGAGTGAAGGCTGCTGCAGCGCTGGATATGTATTCTCGATCCTCCCGGGGTTGTCAATCTGCGAGGAACAGAGAGAGAGATGAACCGATACAGCAGCTGGAGTTGGTTTGCAATAGACACACTCCCCCTATCACTCACTCTTC